>CM042393.1:41419612-41454612 GCA_023634145.1 Thymallus thymallus
CAGACACACACAACTGCACCACCTATCACACCTTCACAAAAAACCTGAAGACATGGCTAAAGGCCAATCAGACTTGTGAACAGACTTGTCTGCGTGCTACGTGTTGCTTGTCCTACGTTGCTCTGTCTGCATGCTACGTGTTGCTTGTCCTATGTTGCTCTGTCTGCGTGCTACGTGTTGCTTGTCCTATGTTGCTCTGTCTGCGTGCTACGTGTTGCTTGTCCTACGTTGCTCTGTCTGCATGCTACGTGTTGCTTGTCCTACGTTGCTCTGTCTGCATGCTACGTGTTGCTTGTCCTACGTTGCTCTGTCTGCATGCTACGTGTTGCTTGTCCTACGTTGCTCTGTCTGCATGCTACGTGTTGCTTGTCCTACGTTGCTCTGTCTGCATGCTACGTGTTGCTTGTCCTACGTTGCTCTGTCTGCATGCTACGTGTTGCTTGTCCTACGTTGCTCTGTCTGCATGCTACGTGTTGCTTGTCCTATGTTGCTCTGTCTGCGTGCTACGTGTTGCTTGTCCTATGTTGCTCTGTCTGCGTGCTACGTGTTGCTTGTCCTATGTTGCTCTGTCTGCATGCTACGTGTTGCTTGTCCTATGTTGCTCTGTCTGCATGCTACGTGTTGCTTGTCCTATGTTGCTCTGTCTGCGTGCTACGTGTTGCTTGTCCTATGTTGCTCTGTCTGCGTGCTACGTGTTGCTTGTCCTACGTTGCTCTGTCTGCATGCTTGCTATGTGTTGCTTTTAGCCGGCTGGCTAAAACCGGCACTTTTACTGAAATGTTGATTAATGTGCACTGTCCCCCAAAATCAAACTCCCTCCCGAATACTTCGACCTCCGGGAGGCCTTCAATAAGAGGCAAGTTGCAACCCTCCCTCCTCATTGTCCATACGAAGGCGCCATAGACCTCCTACCAGGCTCCGTCTTTACAGCCTCTTGACCCCTGAATCAGCAGTCATGGACAATTACATCCGGGAGTCATTGGAGGCAGGTTTCTTTCGCTCCTGAACATCCCCAGCTGGTGCAGGCTTCTTCTTTGTGGGAAAGAAGGATGAAGGTCTGCGTCCCTGCATCGATTACCGAGGGCTGAACAGGATCACGATTAAGAAGCCTTACCCCCTACCCCTGATGTCCACCGCATTGGAGCTGGCCCAAAGGGTCCAATTCTTCACCAAACTTTACCTCCGCAACCCTGATAATATGGTGAGAATCAGGGAGGGAGATGAATGGGAACTACCTTTAACACCCCTAGTGGCCACTATGAGTATTTAGTCATGCCTTTCAGATTATCGAACTCACCGGCAGTCTTCCAAGAGTTGGTCAATGACACTCTTAGGGAGATGTTGAATCGGTTCGTTATTGTTTACCTCGATGACATCCTGATCTTCTCCAAGACCCTTCCAGAACAGAATCCTGCATGTCCGCCAAGTCCTGAGACGTCTCCTGCAGAGTCAACTATACGTCAAGATAGAGAAGTGTGAGTTCCATGTATCCCAAGTCTCTTTCCTGGGCCACATTATCTCTACCGCCAGCATCCAAGTGGACCCCATTATGGTTAAGGCGGTCACCGACTAGCCCATACCCGAGAACCTGACCCTGTCGGAGGTCCCAATAACAGACTTTATGTTCCGTGATCAGCCCGTTCTACAATGGGGACACTCCTCTAAATGAACTGGGCATCCTGGAGTTCCTGAGGGGGACATTCTGGTGCTCCAAGATGATTGAGAATGTGAGATCCTTAGACGCGGCTTGTTCCACCAGTGGCTAAAGCAAGTCCTCACCACAGCAACCGGCTGGGTTGCTCCAACCTCTGCCCATCCCCAGCCTGCCCCGGTCCCACCTGTCCGTAGACTTTTTCACAGGGTTACATCCATCCCAAGGGCTTACCACTATACTGGTGGTCGTCGATCGGTTCTCCAAGGCAGCCCATTTCATTGCCTTACCAAAGTTGCCCTCGGCTACATAGCCTTCTGCTCCCTGTTGGGGGCGTCAGTGAGTCTCTCCTTGGGGTTCCATCCATAGACGAAAGGGGAAACTGAGCGGGCCAACCAGCAGCTGGAGAGTTTCTCCATGCTACATTCTACTTACCTGCCTGCCTGCCTGCCTGCCTGCCTGCCTGCCTGCCGCTCCTCAGACCGGGTCAACGGGTGTGGCTGTCCACCCATGATCTTCCCTTAAAGGTGGACTCGCTTAAGCTCGCTCCACGCTACATTCAAGATCCTGATTCGCATCAACCCGGTCACCTATCGTTTCCAGGAGTGGTCGTGGGTGCCTGAATGGGACATCCTGGATCCAGGACTTGTCACCCTGGCTCTGCGGCTCGAGCCACTCCTAGAAGGGGGGGGAGTACTGTCATGGTTCCATCTGTCACCAGAGGGCGCCAGAGACTGTCCTAGAGACATTAATGACACTCAGGTGTGTCCAATTACTCATTATGATTGACCTTTTCTGGTTTCCTTTGCAGAAGCTTGAATTGTTTGCCGTGTGCTTTTGTTTCCTGAGTGAGTTTTTGAGACTTTTTGTTTGTTGTTTTCCAGTGTTACTGTGATCCTTCGGTTACTGTTTCTCAGTAAAGTATTATGTTTATCCTTAACCACTGATTCCTCATCTGGTCTCTTCTCTGCTCCTGAGTCCAACCTCATCACAACACAATCATTAGATACATGGAGTTTCTCTTCTGTCATGACTTGTTTCCCTAGAAAATGTCATACATCGATAGAAGGAACACTTCAATGTAGGTAAAGTTTTCTCTTTCATCTCTGCTTGTCTCGTGCAGCAGAGTCGTTTAACTAAAAAAAAAATGGGAACGATTTTCTGTGCAACATCTCTGACATCAGTTTGACTGGCTTTAATCGAATGAAAAGCTGTGAAAATGACCCAAGATGTTTATGATAAAATGTCAGTTCAGTTTGGATGCATACTTTGTGGTTTAAGGTCGTAATCCGCAGTTGAAACAATAAAAAAGCAATCTGCCTGCTGATGGATGGGGCTGAAGAAATGTAACCACTCTTAAATTCATAGACAGAGCTATGGAAGCAAGGACTGACCATTCATGATATAAACCTGATCGTTTTAACCATGTTTCTGAGGCTATATAGAGTTTATTTATGTGTACTTTATTTACAAACATTGGTGTGAAACAAGGTTATATTTTGATTAATCGGGCGTGCACATCTTCACCTTCCTCTGTGTAAACAGCCCATATGGTCTCTGGCACAGCCCCCACTGCGATTTGTAAACAAACTGAAAAAGCCAGGGTCAGGGTAGCTTCGGTAATCACTGCCAGCATATCTAACGGTAGTTAGACCAGGCGGAGGAACATCCACTCTCCTCTTCCCTCTTCTGTAATGGAATTGAATGATCAAGGATGAATACAGAGTTTAGCAATAATACTGGAGTTTTACAGACGAAGCTAGAAGCTACCTAGCCTACTCCCTGGAACATTCAAGCTTGCTAGCTAGCCAGGTAGCTAGTTACCGGTAACTATTAGCAACTGTGGATAATTGGTTCCAAAGTTGTTTCAATAATAAGAGTACCTGTAACGATGCTAGCTGCCATTCAGCTGTTTCTCTGATGAAGAGTAAAGGTTAGGTAGTTAGTCGCTAGTGTACTCGAAATTGTAGCTAGCTTATTAGCTATCTAACTAAACAACAGCTGGACTGACCTAATTTTTACAAGTATCCCCACAAGCTGGCTACTAGATGGCCTATTAGATGGCCTACTAATACAAAAGCCCAACTTTTAGCATATTGTCTTGATGAGCCGGTTAGAATAATGCTGTCACTTCGTCAAATCATAAATCATACTCTGTATCAAATGCATTGCTATCAAAACACATCTGGAGATGTACAATGCCTTCAGAAAGTATTCACACCCCTTGTGTTACAAAGTGGGATTAAAATTGATTGAATTGTAATTTTTTGTCAAATTGTTTTGGGAAACAATCTTAACATTTTGTAAAAAAACAATAAAACACTAATATCTTGATTAGATAAGTACTCAAACATCTGAGTCAATACATGTTAAAATCACCTTTGGCAGCGATTACAGCTATGAGTCTTTCTGGGTAAGTCTCTAAGAGCTTTCCACACCTGGATTGTGCAACATTTGCCCATGATTCTTTTCAAAAATCTTTAAGCCCTATCAAATTGGTTGTTGGTCATTGCTAGACAGCCATTTTCAGGTCTTGCCGTAGATTTTCAAGCAGATTTAAGTCAAAACTGTAACTCATCAATCAGGAACATTCACCGTTTTCTTGGTAAGCAACTCTAGTGTAGATTTGGCGTTTTGTATTAGGTTATTGTCCTGCTGAAAGGTGAATTAATCTCCCAGTGTCTAAATCAGGTTTTCCTCTAGGATTTTTGTTTTAATCCTGAAAACCAAGTCCTTAATGATTACAAGCATACCCATAACATGATGCATCCACCACTATGCTTGAACATATGGAGAGTGGTACTCAGTAATATGTTGTATTGGATTTGCCCCAAACATAACACTTTGTTTTCAGGACAAAAAGTGAATTGCTTTGCCACATTTTTTACAGTATTACTTTAGTGCCTTGTTGCAAACAGGATGCATGTTTTGGAATATTTTTTATTCTGTACAGGCTTCCCTCTTTTCACTCTGTCAGTTAGGTTAGTATTGTGGAGTAACTACAATGTTGTTGATCCATCCTCAGTTTTCTCCTGTCACAGCAGTTAAACTCTGTAACTGTTTAAGTCACCATCGGCTTCATGGTGAAATCTCTGAGTGGTTTCCTTCCTCTCTGGCAACCAAGTATCTTTGTAGTTACTGGGTGTATTGATACACCATCCAAAGTGTAATTAATAACATCACCATGCTCAAAGAGATATTTAATGTTCAATATTTATATTTACCAATAGGAGCCCTTCTTTGCAAGGCATTGGAAAACCTCCCTGGTCTTTGTGGTTGAATCTGTGTTTGAAATTCAATGCTCTACTGAAGGACCTTACAGATAATTGTATGTGTGGGGTTCAGATATAAGGTAGTTACAAAAAAAAAAATCACTATTATTGCACACAGAGTGAGTCCATGCAACTTATTATATGACTTGTGAAGCAAAGTTTTACACCTGAACTTATTTAGGCTTGCCATAACGAAGGGGTTGAATACTTATTGACTCAAGACATTTCAAGTTTTCATTTTTAATGAATTTGTAAGAAATTATAGAAATATAATTCCATGTTGACTTTATGGGGTATTGTGACACAAAATCTCTATTTAATATTTTTTTAAATTAGACTCTAACACAACAAAATTAGGAAAATGTCAATTGATGTGAATATTTTCTGAAGGCAAAGTATAAATATAATGTAATTCTAAGTATTATCAAATGTCATCTAAATATTGCACTGTTGATGTACTAGTTAGCTTGTATTCTCCACTGCAGAATGTGTATACTGTAATATAGGTTATAGCCAAGAGAGGAGGATGTGGACCCCCATAACACAACCCTTGAATGAATAGGTGTGTCCAAACTTTTGACTGGTACTGTATATACAGTGCATTCTGAAAGTATTCAGACCCCTTGACTTTTTCTACATAACAGCCTTATTCTAAAATGTATGAAATTACATTTTATTCTCATCAATCTACACACAGTACCCCATAATGACAAAGCTAAACAGGTTTTTATAAATGTTTGCAAATTTATCCAAATAAAAAAAACATAAGTATTCAGACCTTTTGAGCTCAGGTGCATCCTGTTTCTACAACTTGAGTTTGCCAAAAGGCACCTAAAGGACTCTGACCATGAGAAACACTGGTCTGATGAAACCAAGATTGAACTCTTTGGCCTGAATGTACTGTCAACTGTGGGACCTTATATAGACATCGATGTCCCTTTCCAAATCATGTCCAATCAATTGAAATGAATTTACCACAGGTGGACTCCAATCAAGTTGTAGAAACATCTCAAGGATGATCAATGGACACAGGATGCACCTGAGCTCAATTTCGAGTCTCATAGAAAAAAGTCTGAATACTCCCAAAATGGCCACCGTAAATCCGAGAAAGAAGGAGCTGAGTCAATTGTGCTGCGTTTTATGAACGATCGGCGATGGCACTGATTTACTCCACAGCACTTTACGGGTGTGGAGTGAGAAGGGAGCGACACAAAGTTCACACAGAGTAGATTAGCTGATTAGTACGCCAGACTGCAGCATTTTGATGTTCAGATAAGGCATCTCGCTTATTGGTATTGATTGTGACAATCACAGCGATGTCAGATCTATAAACCAATCCTGGCAGTATATTTTAATCGAGAAGCATTTTGATGAGGTTTTCACGCACACAGCACCTCTTCTTTTCTTCTCATCATGGTGTGGCAAAAGCAGTGGTAAAAATAGACATTTTAGCAGTCTTCCGAAAAGTCCGCAATTGTGCAGACAGTGGCGTTTTTCTAACCAAAACTAGATCCCTTCTGTCCTTAGTGAACATTACTTGACACATTAGCAAGTGTCACTCAGCCCAATAAGGACAAAACTTAGCAAAAGCTATTAGCTGCAAGCTATCAATCCCGTACCGAAATGCCACAGGAGACTGAGCGAGATGTGCTCTGACCTCCATAAATGGACATCACTGGGGGGAGAGGACTGGAGAGTTCTTGGATAGTTCCCATGCCTGGTAAACATCTGGCGCTTCAGCCACTAGACACATATGTTGGGCTCCAGACCCCTCTCCCAACCTCCCTCCACTCCTCCCTCCCTTCCACGCTTAAAAGCGGCAGTGCTATTTTGTTTGCTATCGGTTCAGCCTGCTGGCTTGGCACCTGCAAGTTGCAGGCATGTAGCCCCTATCCAACCAGGCAGCATGGTTGAGCGCAGAGCTAAGAAGGAGGTGGAAGTGGTTAGAAACCGTTAAAGCTGTGGTCGAGAAGGTGTAGGCCTCTGTGGCGGATGATGGGAAACAGTCGTTAGGGTGGGGGATTCATCACCCAGCACAGACAGGAGAGAGAGAAGGAGGTAGAGGTAGAGAGAGGTAATAGACACTGTTGATACCGTAAGAGAGAGCGAGAAATAGAGAGAGTAGAAAAGTCAGACTGACTTTTATTTGACCTCACTCTTTTCTGTCAGTTGTGGAAAAGCAGTTTGAATGACCCTGACATCGTTCTGTGTACAACGTTTCACTGGAACAAATGTAGTTTACGAATATTCAATCAGGAAGTCTGGTCTGAGTTTAACTTCATCCAGTAAGCATACAATAATTTTCTCTGTTTCCTATGGTATGGGCATAGTGGGAGTGAATACAAAGGTTTCATCATAAGCATAGCTTCCAGTTTCTTCTCCTCTTCACTATTAGCCATGGACTGAATGTCATTACCTTCTAACCTAAAGATGTAGGATCATCAGGAGGAAATGTTTAACTTGTAGTCTATCTGAGGTTTAAAAAGGCTTCGGAAATGTCCATTAATTAAAATACACATGATAATCAAATGAAGATCCTAAGTCTGTATAAGCATGGCACAATAATGCACATTCCTCAGGCTTGCCGTTTAACCTATGGGCTCACCCTTTCCAATTATCACCTTCCTCTCTCTCTCAACCAATGGGCGTAAATCTTGGGATGTATTTATATGCCAATTTACCCATGTTCTCTCAGCAACAGTTTTTCCATGACGGGCATTGCCTTCCGTGTTGGTTAGTCATGTCAGATGGCGTAATCTCCACCTGAGTCCCATGTTCCAGCGATCGATCTACACTCACTCCCAGGCGATCCAGGTGAATCGTCCATGACTAGGATTTCCCAGAGAAGCATTGAGAGAATTGCCATTAGGCCCAATGCTCAACTTCTGGGAATCCTGGCCAAAAAAGGCATCACATTGATTCCAGGCATGTCCAGCCATAAGCTCCTCCAACTATTAATGTGCTTGGCTCATCTCTGCAACTCCAGACGATGGCATCCCTTTCTCGGAAGAAGAGGTTGTTTCTTCCAGAGGAAGGAAAAGGCTCCAGAAATCGGCTCTGCCAGAGAGCGGGAAACTCCAAGATGCCTGCCTATGGCTGTCTCTGATCAGGCTGGTCCTTCTTCCTCTGCTGCTATGCCACTGCTACGGCTACCTCCACCATCTCCACTCGACCCCTCTTGCAGTTGCCGCTGCTGCGACCAACGACTGCTATCCAGTCCCTCCTCGGCACCATGGGCTCTATTGATGCACGGCTCCAGTTATGAGGGGTGAACCATAGTTCCCATCCTTCATGGGAAAGCTGTCAACCTCGTCAGCCTCTTGCTGGGCAGAAGATGTAACAGCCTTCTTTAAAACCCCTTTTCATCGCAGAGTTTGTGGTAGCATTTAGCATTTGCTACAATGTTTCCCTCTCCATCACCCCCCCCCCCCCCCCCCCCCCCCCAAGTAAATGAAACCTCTAAGATTTGCGGCTGTGGTTAGGCATCATCCCACGTTGATATATAATATCACTCACTTCAGCTATCAGATCTTTTGGGATTCATCGTAAATGTTCTCTATGTGAAGTAAGTTCATTCAAAGTTATGTGATTTGGTTTATGTAGATACGTTTCATTGTTGTTTAACACACAGTAACCAAAAACCTCATCTAATTTTGCATCTTCATACTGAGTTTGCTGCAAACAGAATGCTCACCACAAGTTTCCCATCAAATTTAACGCTACAGTTTGCCACAAAACTAATTTGCATGTGAAAATATAAGCTTGCCACAAATTTACAGAAAATTGGCCAAATGTTTGTCAACTGTTTGCCAGAAGCCTGTTTTTTCAGTAACGGCAGGCCAAATTCGGCCCGCCAGTTGGGGAACCCTGCCAAACAGTGTTAAAACAACACCCAATAACAAGTTACTGTTACACCACAGGTGTTAATTCCCTAACACTGATAAAGTGTAACAGCATCAGCTCAAATAAAGTGTTAATTTAAGTCAGTATTTGCAATAGCTATGGTGTTGGGGACCCAACACTCTTGAAATGTGTTCATTTATCACTATTTCGGTGGGTCACATACATACTAAAAAAGTGTTAAGTTTAACACTATGGGCAGCGTGGCTGCAAATGAGGCTGGTGGGAGGAGCTATAGGAGGATGGGCTCATTGTAATGGATGGACTGGAATTAATGGAACTGTATCAAACATGTGTTTTCCACGTGTTTAATTTGTTTGATATTGTTCCTTTGATGACACTCCAGCAACAGTCCTATTGGTCCTCCCACCAGCTTCCACTGCATGACAGTCATTAGTGTGCTTGCGAAGCAACACAGTACTGTTATTTTTCATACTTCAATTACTTATTATTACTGCTACTCCTCCTACAGCTTTTATACGAAACATACCATTTCAACGTTTTAATGTGCAGAGGAATACCTTGAGTTGCTTTATTTTTGATACTCAACATACTTATATAAAAATATAATCACTTAAAAACGCACATTTTATCATGGTGGTCTATCGTGACCAAAATATGACATTGTTGGAACACTGCTGTTCATACACGTTTTAAGATTCACACTCCAAACTTTAACCTTTTACTGTAGTAAATAAATCAGGGTGAAACAGAGTGAATCTTGGTAGTCTTAAACAAATCTACTTAAAAATAAGAAGACACCTGAACCATGTAAAGTATAGAGTTGACATGTATTGCATTTAGAGTTTACATCCCTGTATATTACACTTTATATACAGACTGAAACTGTTTGACATAGAAACACCGGATATTTTTTATATTTGTATAATAATGATGAAATAGTGAAAAATATAACATTCCAACCATGAGGCCAAAGAGGGCACTTTTGGTAACTGACTGCAGGAAAAAACACTGTGCAGAACGCTCTACACTCTACACTAAACCTACAGAAATCATTCTACCTTTTACACCATTCAACTTTATCCAACTCTAAAACTCCCATTAGTTAAATGGTGTTTCAAAACTAAACTTAATTGCCTAGCAACCCAGCAACCAGTTTTATATGAACAAAGTAACTTGTTTTATATGCTGAATTATGCAAATGTGTAAAATCAATCAAAGGTAAATGAATGACACAGCCAATCACAACAAAGGTATTGTCAGGCTCTGGCCATAGAGAAGCCTATCTGCTTCTCTATATAACCATGGTCAGAGTCTGACAGTTCTATTCTTTCTGTTTCTGGTGGTGGTTTGGGTTGGATCCCTAATTAGAGGCAGCTGCACCGCATTGTCTCTAATTAGGGATCCTATATATGTTAGTCTGTCCTTGACTCTGGTGTGGGTCGTTGTCGTTATATGTCGCAGTCACGGTGAATGTAAGTGTGCCTTTGTTACGTCCGTTCATTTCGTGTTTGTTTAGTGAACGTGACGTTTTGTCTAGAGTGTTTGTTTTCAGTGTTGTTATAGTTCGTCATTTGTTTGTGTTAAATTATACATAGTATAAAAATACCAGGCAATAAATGTTGAACTACTATCCCTGCGCTGTGTCTTGGTCAGGTAGTGACAGGTAATAAGTTAGGTAATACTGTGAAACACAATCATTCCACTATTACTGCAGGTATACTGGATTATGGGCATTTACTGAAATTACAATACAAAAATAAATGATAAAATTTTATTGGTCACATACACGTGTTTAGCCGATGTTATTGCAGGTGTAGAGAAATGCTTGTGCTTCTACCTCCGACAGTGCAGTAATATCTAACAATTACACAACATATACCCAATACACACAAATCTAAGTAAGGAATTCATTAATAATATATGCATATATGGACGAGCGATGTCAGAGCAGCATTGGACTAAGATACAGTAGAATAGTATAGAATACAGTATATACATATGAGATGAGTGATGCCAGATATGTAAACACTATTGAAGTGACTAAGATACCGTAGAATAGTATAGAATACAGGATATGTACAGTGGGGAGAACAAGTATTTGATACACTGTCGATTTTGCAGGTTTTCCCACTTACAAAGCATGTAAGTGATTTTCTATTGGGTTCAGGTCTGGAGACTGGCTAGGCCACTCCAGGACCTTGAGATGCTTCTTACGGAGCCACTCCTTAGTTGCCCTGGCTGTGTGTTTCGGGTCGTTGTCATGCTGGAAGATCCAGCCACGACCCATCTTCAATGCTCTTACTGAGGGAAGGAGGTTGTTGGCCAAGATCTCGCGATACATGGCCCCATCCATCCTCCCCTCAATACGTTGCAGTCGTCCTGTCCCCTTTGCAGAAAAGCATCCCCAAAGAATGATGTTTCCACTTCCATGCTTCACGGTTGGGATGGTGTTCTTGGGGTTGTACTCATCCTACTTCTTCCTCCAAACACGGCGAGTGGAGTTTAGACCAAAAAGCTCTATTTTTGTCTCATCAGACCACATGACCTTCTCCCATTCCTCCTCTGGATCATCCAGATGGTCATTGGCAAACTTCAGACGGGCCTGGACATGCGCTGGCTTGAGCAGGGGGACCTTGCGTGCGCTGCAGGATTTTAATCCATGACGGAGTAGTGTTTTACTAATGGTTTTCTTTGAGACTGTGGTCCCAGCTCTCTTCAGGTCATTGACCAGGTCCTGCCGTGTAGTTCTGGGCTGATCCCTCACCTTCCTCATGATTATTGATGCCCCACGAGGTGAGATCTTGCATGGTGCCCCAGACCGAGGGAGATTGACCGTCATCTTGAACTTCTTCCATTTTCTAATAATTGTGCCAACAGTTGTTGCCTTCTCACCAAGCTGCTTGCCTATTGTCCTGTAGCCATCCCAGCCTTGTGCAGGTCTACAATTTTATCCCTGATGTCCTTACACAGCTCTCTGGTCTTGGCCATTGTGGAGAGGTTGGAGTCTGTTTGATTGAGTGTGTGGACAGGTGTCTTTTATACAGGTAACAAGTTCAAACAGGTGCAGTTAATACAGGTAATGAGTGGAGAACAGGAGGGCTTCTTAAAGAAAAACTAACAGGTCTGTGAGAGCCGGAATTCTTACTGGTTGGTAGGTGATCAAATACTTATGTCATGCAATAAAATGCAAATTAATTATTTAAAAATCATACAATGTGATTTTCTGGATTTTTGTTTTAAATTCCGTCTCTCACAGTTGAAGTGTACCTATGATAAAAATTACAGACCTCTACATGCTTTGTAAGTAGGAAAACCTGCAAAATCGGCAGTGTATCAAATACTTGTTCTCCCCACTGTATATATATCTGCTTGGCCAAGGGATCCCTGGAATAAGTTTAAAGTGTGTAATACAAGTTAATGTAATATCATTAATCTACAATTTATGTTCTTAACCCCCCGCAACATTGGGCCTGGGAGGCTCACAGGGATATTGGTATCCACCAATTATACATTTTTCAACTCAACACTATTTTTTACATAAATTCACTGTAATTTAAGCTTTAAAACTGCAAAGTTTTATCTCTGCCTAAAAGCAAAATGTGTAGAATTTCAGGATATTGGCTTTAAATTGCAACAACAAAAAATCTCTGCCCCACGGCACAATTTGTCACTCCAATGCCAAGAGGCAGGCCTTTTAAATGTTATTTCCTTAAGCCTGAGACTTAATTTGTCCAGCCTTTCACTACAGACGTCATCGTAAAACTCCTTGTAGGCTATTTTTATCGCACTGATGAATTTGCTATGACAAAAGGTTTCCCCGGCCCCAAAAAGTTTGAGAACCCCTGCTTTAATCGCACTGTTTGATGAAATCATTAAGACACAAATTGTTCAAGGAGGAAACAGAGATCAAAATAAACAGAAGAAAAAAAACCTGTTCCCGACCCTCCTCTTCCGGCTGCCGCTGGCCTTCGCAGATTCTGCCATTACGCTACTGAAGTTGGCGGTTATAGGCTACACCCCAGATATGGCATCTCTGGCGGGTGACCCCCACTCATAGGACCACTATAAGCCCTTGGCAGGCCACTTTTGCATCTCTGGCATTTAGCCTCTACTCAAAGGACTTGACGGTTAACCCATCACCATGAACTGAACGGGCCCGTCGTGAAGCGGTGTTTGCGGCCGCCGACTATGTAAACGGAACCAAAAAATAATATCAATCAATAAATCAATCAATCAATCAACCAATCAATCAATAAAAATAGAAAAACTCTGTCAGTTAATTCAGTCAACCAGTCCGTACGTCAGTCAGTCCGCAATGTGTCTTTGTCTGTGGGGTGGGGTCTGGGCTGGCAGTTGCTGAAAGGAGGTGGCAGTTGTGGTTGGTCAGTGCGGCGTCCAGGGTTGGTGCTGGTGTTGTGGCTGGAACCGGGAATAACCTGGGTTGGTACTGGTGAGAGGAAAAGAGGAACCGGGAAACCGGGCTACTGCAGGTTCTGGGTCTGTAGAGGGGAGGAAGGACAACCTGAGGAGCAAGCCGACACACAAGGGAGCCCCAGTGGTAGTACTCCCATGTGGCCAGCTCGCTCCGGATGGAGGTCTGATTTGGTCCCTCCTACCGCCTCGTTTAGTGGTCTGGGGCTGGAAAATGGGATCTGGATTGGTGCTGGGACTGGTTGCTGGATCAAATCCCCAAGCTGACAAGGTAAGAATCTGTTGTTCTGCCCCTGAACAAGACAGGGGAACCACTGTTCCTAGGCTGTCATTGTAAATAAGAATATGTTCTTAAGTGACTTGACTAGTTTAATAAATAATATATATATTAACAATAAGTTGGTTCTTTATTCACTTTCATGCTGGGTTGACCGAGAAGATGGGTATTTTTTTAATGAAATCCATAAATTATTTTCAGGAGCCGTGGCTTATTGGTGGTAGATAGGTATTTTTGCCCACCTGTGAGAGTAAATGTCATTCCTGTTCATGTTTTTTTTGTACACTTTCCCCTTCAATATACTTGCATATTACATATTTGAATATACTATTAATAATGTTATTATTTAAATATCATAACAAAGTGGTAACTATCCCAATATTGGGATATGCATAACATTTTATTAGGTTGTACATCATTCAATAAAAACTCAAATTTCAATAAAAAATGTATCATTTAAAATGTTTCATAAATAATAAACAAATAAATAAGAGCTAAACTAGGCAGCTCAACTCAAAAGGCAAATCAAATGCCATCAAGATCAACAGTAAAAGTAGAAAAAGATCCTTTCAGTCTTTTCTTTTTCCCAGTCCTTCATCCGGTTCCGGCCTTGTCCGCTGGACCAGAAAGGTAGCGCCAGCCGCGGTCAAGCCTCTGTTACCAGTGCTGCCTCCTGGTCCGTCCAAAGAAAAGGATACCAGAGAGAGGGCAGAGAGAGGGACACAACCGCAGAAAAGTTCCAACACGCATACGCAACAAATTATAGGGATTTATCAAACTGTCGCACGGAACATATCCACATGTTTACATTGATATACCAGAGCCATATTATATTTGTGCACTTGGGAATTAATTTTGATCACATGCCGCCTATACACTCTAAAAAATGCAAGGTTAAAAACAACCCAGCGCTGGGTAGATAGTGGACTGAACACAAGTTGAGTTATTTTTGACCCAGCCAGTTGGGCCACTTGGGTTATTGAGCTATGATCCACCGGGTCAGAGCAGTAGACTGGAGGTTTGTCTTAGTAGGGCCATGGCTTTCAGATAATTATTTTTGGCCACCTGTGAGTAAATTTTAATCTGTTATGTTGTATTGGCAACACAAGCTAAGTTTGAGCACTGCCATTTTTGTAGTTTAGGCTTAAACAAGTTTATTTCCTCAAGTGTCTTTGCATATCCCAATGTTGGGATACCGGAGCTCTAAGGCATGCGCCAAAATCGCTAAGCAGCTAACTTGGAAGCAGTGTGCCGATGCGTGTATCACTTTATCATCAATGATAAATTCATTTGATCACGTGATAATTTTTTTTGTTATGAAATTTAAATAATAATGTTATTCATGTAATATGCAGGAATATTGAAGAGAATTTTCTATTTGCAGTGTACAAACATGATGAGCAGGAATAACATTTACTCTCATACCTATGTGAAATTCACGCCTCCTGAAAATAACCTATGGATTACATTTAAAAAAAGACCCATCTACTGGGTCAAGCCAGCATGAAAGTGAATAAAACCCAACTTTATTATTATTTTTTTTTTTTACCTTTATTTAACCAGGTAGTTCAGTTGAGAACAAGTTCTCATTTGCAACTGCGACCTGGCCAAGACAAAGCAAGGCAGTGCGACAAAAACAACACAGAGTTACACATGGGAAATAAACAAACGTACAGTCAACACAATAGAAAATCTATATACAGAGTGCAAATGTAGTGCAAAATGCAGTAAGGTTAGGAAGACAATAAATAGGCCATAGTGGCTGTGAGGGCTTGGTTGTGGTAAGGCCTCTTACTCCCACCTAGGGGAGGAGAGAGGCACACAACCAAGTCCTCACACTCCTATTAGGGAGATTATCATCCCCAATCAGAGACAGCTGTCTAGCGTTGTCTCTGATTGGGGATAGTATTTAAGATCTGCCCAGATCCACCTGTGTGTGGATCATTGTTCCTGCTATGCTGCCTTGTGAGTCCATAGCAAAGTAAGTCACTGTGTTTTTGGTTATTAGTTATATTTTTTCACTCTCCTTTTTATTTGTTTTGCTTCGTGAGAACATCTCATTTCAAATAAAAAAGGATGACACTTCACCAGCGCTCCGTTTACCGTCCCATTAATGCGCACCGTGACAGTGGCGAAATAAATTACAGATTAGCATAATCACTGGAATGATGGAATGTGCAAATGAAGATGTGCAAATAGAGATACTGGAGTGCAAAATTGAGCGGAAGTTAAAAATAAATAAATATGGGTAGGAGGTAGTAGGATGGGCTATTTACAGAAGGGCTATATACAGGTGCAGTGATCGATAAGCAGCTTTGACAGCTGATGCTTAAAGTTATTGAGGGAGATAGGAACCTCTAGCTTCAATGATTTTTGCAATTCGTTCCAGTCATTGGCAGCAGAGAACTGGAAGGAATGGCGGCCAAAGGAGGTGTTGGCTTTGGGGGTGACCAGTGAAATATACCTGCTGGAGCGCATGCTACGGGTAGGTGTTGTTATGGTGACCAGCAAGCTGAGATAAGGTGGGGATTTACCTAATAAAGACTTATAGATGACCTGGAGCCAGTGGGTTTGGCGACGAATATGTAGTGAGGGCCTGCCAACGAGAGCATACAGGTCGCAGTGGTGGGTAGTATATGGGGCTTTGGTAACAAAACGGATGGCACTGTGATAGACTACATCCAATTTGCTGAGTAGAGTGTTGGAGGCTATTTTGTAAATGACATCGCCAAAGTCAAGGATCAGTAGGATGTTAAGTTTTACAAGGGCATGTTTGGCAGCATGAGTGAAGGAGGCTTTGTTGCGAAATAGGAAGCCGATTCTAGATTTAATTTTGGATTGGAGATGGTTGATGTGAGTCTGGAAGTTGAGTTTACAGTCTAACCAGACGCCTAGGTATTTGTAGTTGTCCACAAATTCTAAGTCAGACCCGTCGAGGGTAGTGATGATAGTCCGGTGGGTGGGTGCGGGCAACGTTCTATTGAAGAGCATGCATTTAGTTTTACTAGCATTTAAGAGCAGTTGGAGGCCACGGAAGGAGTGTTGTATGGCATTGAAGCTTGTTTGAAGGTTAGTTAACAGTGTCCAAAGAGGGGCCAGATGTATACAGAATGGTGTTGTCTGCGTAGAGATGGATCAGAGAGTCACCAGCAGCGAGAGCGTTGATGTATATATAGAATAGAGAAAAGGGTTGGCCCAAGAATTGAACCCTGTGGCACCCCCATAGAGACTGCCAGAGGACCGGACAATAGGCCCTCCGATTTGACACACTGAATTCTATCTGAGAAGTAGTTGTTGAACCAGGCGAGGCAGTCATTTGAGAAACCAAGGCTGTTGAGTCTGCCAATAAGAATGCGGTGATTGACAGAGTCGAAAGCCTTGGCCAGGTCGATGAAGACAGCTGCACAGTACTGTCTTTTATCTATGGCGTTCATGATATCGTTTAGTACCTTGAGCGTAGCTGAGGTGCACCCATGACCTGCTCGGAAACCAGATTGCATAGCAGAGAAGGTCCGGTGGGATTCGAAGAAGTCAGTGTTCTGTTTGCTAACTTGGCTTTCGAAGACTTTAGAAAGGCAGGGCAGGATGGATATAGGTCTGTAACAGTTTGGGTCTAGAGTGTCTCCCCCTTTGAAGAGGGGGATGACCGCGGCAGCTTTCCAATCTCTAGGGATCTCAGACGATACAAAAGAGAGGTTGAACAGGCTGGTAATAGGGGTTGCAACAATTTTGGCTGATAATTTTAGGAAGTAATGGTTAACCTTTTCACGTGTAAGTTCCAAATATCTCTCACGGTCACAGGTTTTTTTTTTATGTGCTTGACGTCATGATGCACTCACTGATCCAAAATGTGATTGTTACGCAAAAGGACCGTTAACCCGTGCTGCCCTCAAACTAAGACACTCTGCCTGATAATTATCTATAGGCTATGTTTTACCTTGTGAATTTCCAGTTTGAATTGAGGTGAATTTTGTGACCGCCACAGCACTAGTGACAATACAACAGAACAGAATAATGGGAATGGTATTTAATCTCACGAGTGACCAAAAATAACTGTCTGAAGCCAAGCTCCTACTAAGCCACATCTCCAGTCTTCTGATCTGACCTGGTGGATCATAGCTAAATAACCCAGCATCAACAACCCAAGAAAACATTTACTTGTTTGTGACCCAACTAGCTGGGTCAGTATAACCCAACATTTTTTTTGTGTAGCGAGTGCCAAACACTGGGCGTGCTAGAAACACAAGCATTTAGCATTTCGCTACACCCGCAATAACATCTGCTAAATATGTGTATGTGACCAATACAATTTGATTTGATTTGATTTGCTCAAGTTACGATTAAGGTTAGATTTAGAATAAGGGTTATGGTAATGTTTAAGGTTAGGGTAAGGGTTAAGTTTAACTTCAGGATCTTATCATAGGGATATGTCATTTCATACACAGCTTTTGCTCTGATAATCAATCTTTTTTTCGGGGTAATCTGAAATTTAAGAAATAGAACATTGTAACTATTCTGCTACCCAGAGCAGTTAGCTAATGTACATCAATGGACACAAGCTTTACAATAATTTTAAAAACAATGCCAAGAAGGGTATACAATACATTATCATTAACATACAATATATTTTGATCATCTAAAAATAAAATTTGCAAACAAAAATGTGTTTTATTCTCAGTTTTATATTTGTTCGTAAATGCAGCTATTCGTGCCAATACGAGGGCTGTTTTTATTCAGCTGGGTGCATTGCAGGCTGACTTGATCTCTCGCAGGCAGAGGCAGTGTCACAATGATGCAGTGAAGCCTGCTTGATGGTTGTATAGCTCGGCTCTCCTCACCTCCGGGTGTACTGTGCATCCATGACGTATGGTCTACATGCTCGCTCGAGCATGAGGCAATGCAGCCTCAACCTAGCCACTCTTCAATTTTAGACTTTGTCATTTAGCTCCCCAGATTTCTGCTGCAAAACATTGTGTGGTGTTTGTATACCGAAAGATATAAGAACTGTATAGTGCTTGTGTTTTTGTTCATTTTAGATCTCATGCACAACTTAGGTATGATTAGCTTAGCAAGTTTTAGACATCAATATTATATGCCTTCCTTTTTTAAGACACGATGGAGATGGCAAAATGTTAAAGTACATTGAGTGTTAATGTGTTGCTTTAACTCAAGGATTTTCATACTGTCAACACATTTCTGTAAGAGGATTAAAACACAAAGCAGACCTTGCAAGAGATCAATAGATTTATTTACGTATTTTGCATAAACAAATGTGATATTGCTCTCCTTTTTCGATACTAATTATATACCGCAAAATATGTGCAGGATTTGAAATGAATAAACCTATATTGATCTCACTTGTTTCGTTAAATATATAAATAACTGCATTTAATGATCACACATACACAATGTTGTTTATGCACTGTGTGTTTTCATCAAAATGATGTATTTGTAACAAATATTACATGTCTCTCTTTGGTCGATGGTATTATAATGTAGGCAAAGAAAACCACACTGTACCGCCAGGCTGATGCCAGATCCAATCACATCCACACTGTACCGCCAGGCTGATGCCAGATCCAATCACATCCACACTGTACCGCCAGGCTGATGCCAGATCCAATCACATCCACACTGTACCGCCAGGCTGATGCCAGATCCAATCACATCCACACTGTACCGCCAGGCTGATGCCAGATCCAATCACATCCACACTGTACCGCCAGGCTGATGCCAGATCCAATCACATCCACACTGTACCGCCAGGCTGATGCCAGATCCAATCACATCCACACTGTACCGCCAGGCTGATGCCAGATCCAATCACATCCACACTGTACCGCCAGGCTGATGCCAGATCCAATCACATACAACCACTGATTGACAGCATTGACATTTCCTCATCAAAAGTCATTCTGCTTGACTGCATGTAACATCTCAAAATGCCCTTTACTTTAAGCATATGTATTGGACGTAGTTCGGAACCACGCTCGCCTGATGAATATCCTTGTCTGAGTAACATAGAGGCTTGCATTAGCTAGGCTAAATGCCTAGGCTTTAGCTCAGAGAGATATTACAGTCTTGTGACATGCAGGAAACCTTGACTTGAACTCTGTTCAGTCACACACATACTCAGTACTTAGAGCATTGATAGACCACCAGTGTTATTGAATAGCTAAAAAAATATCAAAAGTCAGCTCAGCACAGGGCAGAAATAGACATGGTATTTTATGCTTTGTGTTGGTGGCACAGCCTCGTTTGATCTGAGTGACTTAATACATAATAATGGAGGTTTACTCATTCCTTTCAGCTGACTTGCCAGGTTTCAAACGCATGATTCATAAAATAATTGACGCAGCCAATTATGTTGATGTATCACAAATGATGAGCTCTCGTAACGACAAGAATAAGATCAAAAAGTACTGTGGTCATGATTATACAAAATATTACACATTTGTGCTGCTCTCATACAGTTGAAGTCGGAAGTTTACATACACCATAGCCAAATATATTTAAACTCAGTTTTTCACAATTCCTGACATTTAATCCTAGTAAAAAGTCCCTGTCTTAGGTCAGTTAGGATCACCACTTTATTTTAAGAATGTGAAATGTCAGAATAATAGTAGAGAATTATTTATTTCAGCTTTTATTTCTTTCATCACATTCCCAGTGGGTCAGAAGTTTACATACACTCAATTAGTATTTGGTAGCATTGCCTTTAAATTGTTTAACTTGGGTCCAAGCTTAACTTCCTGGCTGATGTCTTGAGATGTTGCTTCAATATATCCTTCCTCATGATGCCATCTATTTTGTGAAGTGCACCAGTCCCTCCTGCAGCAAAGCACCCCCACAACATGATGCTGCCACCCCCGTGCTTCACAGTTGAATGGATGGATGGATGGATGGTCCTCACAAACTTTCCATGCCCTCATCTATCTACATACAATAGTATCTACATACTATTATGGACAGCCTACAAAATTGTACTGTAACAGATAGTTTTTAAAAAGGTAGCGAAGTACAATACTGAATTCAAAACATACTTAAGTAAAAGTAAAATTACTGACTTTGAAAAAGTACTCAGAAAAGCTACTCAATTACAGTAAAAAAGTATTTGTAATTTGTTACTTCCACCCTTGGACAAATGGGGATATTACATTTGATCATATTGTCACGAGTGGGTGTAGAGAGGGACCAAGGCGCAGCGCAGGTATAGTTCCACATTTTATTATACAATGTATAATTCTCTCAATGACGAACTACAGTTTACAAAATAATGAAAACGGAACACACTTACTTTGACATGATACGTACTTCTAACAATGACCCACACACAGGTGGCCGAGAGTGGTGCCTAAATGCAATCCCCAATCAGAGACATCCCTGTACAGCTGTCTCTGATTGAGGATCATTACCTCCCCTAGTTAGGGTGTGAGGGCTCGACTGTGGTTCTACCACTCCCCTTATTGGGAGTAAGGTCTAACCACAGCCAAACCCTCACACATATGGTGTTAAAAGAAGGTAACATAAGTACTAGATGAATTATAGCCAAAGGAAAAACTATTATACTGCCATTTGATTGATGCTAAAATATCTGTGCAGCATCTGTAGAGCAAACGCCTTTTTCTTCCTCTAATTTGAATTATTTTTGTCAACCTGAGACCATGGATATTCATATACTGCTCTTCCTGTGGTTCTGACAGTTCACTATGGTAAATACTCATATGGATAGAGACCATATAGAGCAGTCTCACGATGGAAAGTGTGTGTGTGTGGGTTTGTTAAGCAGGAGACGCCACATTGAGCAGCCTAAGAGGAAGAGAGGAGAGAGAAGAGGAGAGTCGTTCACATCTGCCAGAGTGTTGTATGGCAGCCGTCCATCTTGCCTCAAATGAACCCCGGTTAAAGTACAGGCTTTGAGGTTTCGTCCCAGTTCAAAAATAGTCCCTGCTAAATTCTTCACTCGCAACACACAGCTACACTGGCTGAATTGTATGGTGTGGTTTCAGTGTAAACATTGTCACTTTTTTACACATTTTGCAAATGGAACATCATCGTGCCAAAAATTATTCTGGTGTGTGTAGGCCTACAGAGCAAATTTATGTAAATGTCTGCACTGCCAAATTTCAACTGTGGTCATACATAGGCCAGTACTCCTGTCAGCTGGAGCGTTTTATGCCGAGTGAAAGGTCTACCATTGAAATTCATATGCCAGGAAAATGCCTGTAAAAAGGATTGGGTGAACTATCCTAGACAAGCTGTGAAGTAGTACATTTTTTGCAACCTTTCCCTGCTATCATATCCTAGCATCACAGCAATAACAAATATGACTCGTTTCAGGAAACTAGGGGTCGCGGGTCACTACATCACAGGAGCCATTTGAATGTAAACTTTTTTTTGTTCACATGTGTTTTTTGGAACACGTGAACTTTCATGTGCCTTTACAACAATGCTTGTATACCATCTGTAAATACAAATAACATTGGTAAATTACAAGCCTAGTTGGTGAAGCCACAGAAAATTACAGGAACATTCCCACTAGCCAGAGATAATGAGTGGGCTGGACATGCCGAGAGAGAAGTTCAGATTGGTCTGCCATATAGAAGGCTTCTGTCTACTTGAGCTTTTCAGTATGTGTAAATAATCCTGTCTAGGCAAGTTGTTTTTTAATGTATCGTGTAGTTAAGCTGCATAAGTGTTGCTCTTCACTTTCTGGAGGATAGAGTTTTGAAATCAGTAGAATTAGAGTATGATAGTTAAAGAGATGGAGAAAACACCTGTCTGGATAACATCTTCAAACTAAGGGATATTACACATTTCTAATTATGAATAGAAAGTGGTTTAATTTCAAATTAAAGTGTACAGTTAGCTAGCTAGCTAACGTTAGCTGGCTGGTTCACTAGCTAACGTTACGTGTATGATCTTATTAATCGTATCTCAGAGCCATTTGCTTGCTAACATTGAAACTGGTTGTCTAGCTACCTCCAGATTCATGCAGGGTAGTAAAGTCAAGAGTTGGGATTATGGTTCATTGTTTAACTAGCTAACGTTAGCTGGCTTGCTAGCTATATAATGTTACGTTTATGATCTTATTAATCGTATCTCAGAGCCATTTGCTTGCTACATTGAACCTGGTTGTCTAGCTACCTCCAGATTCATGCAGGGTAGTAAAGTCAAGAGTTGGGATTATGGTTCATTGTTTAACTAGCTAACGTTAGCTGGCTTGCTAGCTATATAATGTTACGTTTATGATCTTATTAATCGTATCTCAGAGCCATTTGCTTGCTACATTGAACCTGGTTGTCTAGCTACCTCCAGATTCATGCAGGGTAGTAAAGTCAAGAGTTGGGATTATGGTTAATTGTTTAACTAGCTAACATTAGCTGGTTTGCTAGCTATATAACGTTACGTTTATGATCTTATTAATCGTATCTCAGAGCCATTTGCTTGCTAACATTGAACCTGGTTGTCTAGCTACCTCCAGATTCATGCAGGGTAGTAAAGTCAAGAGTTGGGATTATGGTTCATTGTTTAACTAGCTAACGTTAGCTGGCTTGCTAGCTATATAACGTTACGTTTATGATGTTATTATTCTTATCTCAGAGCCATTTGCTTGGCTAGTTAGAGCCTAATGTTAGCCAGCTAACAGTGAACCTGGTTGGTTAGCTAAGTCGTGACGTGACTACCATTAATGTGGTGACTGCTATTCATCAAATAATTACCTACTACGTTTAATTATTACTTGATTCAATTAATCATGTAATAATTAACTCATTAGGAATCTTGGGGCACCATGGAAAATTCTGTTTATTGAGTTACCATTTCGGGAATTAACTCAAGAATGTTTTCATATCTGTCGATAGCAGTCCCTTTTGTTTTTTATATTACCTCATCAGTCTCGTTCTAAACGCCGTAGACTCCGTAAATCTACACACACCCCAGTCTCACTGATCATTCCGTATTACACAAATTGGTTTAATTATTTGATTTACTAACTATCTAAATGATAATACAGGATACACACACAGTATGGGTTGTATAATATGGGTCTAATACAATGAAACTGTCACTAATGGACTAACACCACGACTGGCTGTTCACCAGCAGATAGCGTAATGGAAAGAGAAAAGAGAGAGAGACACACAATACTTATACATTTGAAAGCTACGCTCACAGTACTCAAAATACTTAGCGACCTAAATACCGCTCAAAGGGGAAGAAAGGCAACGAGTGTATTTACAGTTGAAGTCGGAAGTATACATACACTTAGGTATACTTAGGTTGAAGTCATTAAAACTCATTTTTCAACCACTCCACAGATTTCATGTTAACAAACTATAGTTTTGGCAAGTCGGTTAGGACATCTACTTTGTGCATGACACAAGCAATTCACCCAACAATTGTTTACACTTATAATTCACTATAACACAATTCCAGTGGGTCAGAAGTTTACATACACTAAGTTGACTGTGCCTTTAAACAGCTTGGAAAATTCCAGAAAATGATGTCATGGCTTTAGAAACTTGCAACTGCACATGGGGGACAAAGATCGTACTTTTTGGAGAAACATCCTCTGGTCTGATGAAACAAAAATAGAACTGTTTGGCCATAATGACCATCGTTATGTTTGGAGGAAAAAAGTGGAGGCTTGCAAGCCGAAGAACACCATCCCAACCGTGAAGCACGGGGGTGGCAGCATCATGTTGTGGGGGTGCTTTGCTGCAGGAGGGACTGGTGCACTTCACAAAATAGATGGCATCATGAGGAAGGAAAATGATGTGGATATATTGAAGCAACATCTCAAGACATCAGTAAGGAAGTTAAAGCTTGATCGCAAATGGGTCTTCCAAATGGACAATGACCCCAAGCATACTTCCAAAGTTGTGGCAAAATGGCTTAAGGACAACAAAGTCAAGGTATTGGAGTGGCCATCACAAAGCCCTGACCTCAATCCTGTAGAACATTTGTGGGCAGAACTGAAAAAGCGTGTGCAGGCAAGGAGGCCTACAAACCTGAGTTCTGTCAGGAGGAATGGGCCAAAATTCACCCAACTTATTGTGGGAAGCTTGTGGAAGGCTACCCGGAACATTTAACCCAAGTAAACAATTTAAAGGCAATGCTACCAAATACTAATTGAGCGTATGTAAACTTCTGACCCAGTGGGAATGTGATGAAAGAAATAAAAGCTGAAATAAATCATTCTCTCTACTATTATTCTGACATTTCACATTCTTAAAATAAAGTGGTGATCCTAACTGACCTAAGACAGGGAATTTTTACTAGGATTTTTACCCCTCGATGGTGCAGCTGTATAACTGTTTGAGGATCTGAGGACCCATGCCAAATATTTCCAGTCTCCTGAGGAGGAAAATGCCCTCTTCACGACTGTCTTGGTGTGTTTGGACCATGATATTTTGTTGGTGATGTGGACACCAAGGAACTTGAAACTCTCAACCTGCTCCGCTACAGCCCCGTCAATGAGAATTGGGGTGTGCTCAGTTCTCATTTTCCTAAAGTCCACAATCATCTCCCTTGTCTTGATCACATTGAGGGAGAGGTTGTTATCCTGGCACCACACGGCCAGGTCTCTGACCTCCTCCATATAGGCTGTCTCATTGTTTTCGTCTGCAAACTTAATGATGGTGTTGGAGTCATGCCTGGCCGTGCAGTCGTGTGAACAGGGAGTACAGGAGGGGACAGAGCACGCACCCCTGAGGGGCCCCAGTGTTGACGATCAGCGTGGTAGATGTGTTGTTACCTACTCTTACCACCTGGGGGGCGGCCCGTCAGGAAGTCCAGGATCCACTTTCAGAGGGAGGTGTTCAGTCCTAGGATACTTAGCTTGGTGATGAGCTTTGAGGGCACTATGGTGTTAAACGCTGAGCTGTAGACAATGAATAGCATTATCACGTAGGTGTTCCTTTTGTCCAGGTAGGAAAGGTTAGCGTGGAGTGCAATAGAGATTGCATCATCTGTGGATCTGTTGGAGCGGTATGCAAATTGGAGTGGGTCTAGGGTTTCTGGGATAATGATGTTGATGTGAGCCATGACCAGCCTTTCAAAGAACTTCATGGCTACAGACGTAAGTGCTATGGGTCAGAAGTAATGTAGGCAGATTACCTTAGTGTTCTTGGGCACAGGGACTATGGTGGTCTGCTTGAAAAATGTTGGTAATACAGACTCAGTCAGGGAGAGGTTGAAAGTGTCAGTGAAGACATTTGCCAGTTGGTCAGCGCATGCTCAGGAATACATGTCCTGCGGCCTTGTGATTGTTGACCTGTTTAAAGGTCTTACTAACATCGGCTACGGAGAGCGTGATCACACAGTCGTCTGGAACAGCTGTTGCTCCCATGTATGCTTCAGTGTTGCTTGCCTCGAAGCGAGCATAGAAGTAATTTCACTTTGCAGCTCGCGGCTGTGCTTTCCTTTGTAGTCTGCCACATCCGACATGCGTCAGAGACAGTTTAGTACGATTCAATCTTAGTCCTGTATTGACACTTTGCCTGTTTGATGGTTCGTCTGAGGGCATAGGGGGACTTCTTATAAGCGTCCGTGTTATAGTCCCGCTCCTTAAAAGCGGCAGCTCTAGCCTTTATCTCAGTGAGGATGTTGCCTGTATCCATGGCTTCTGGTTGGAGTATGTACGCACGGTCACTGTGGGGACGGCGTCATCAATGCACTTATTGATGAAGCCAGTGACTGATGTGGTGTACTCCTCAATGCCATTGGAAGAATCCCGGAACATATTCCAGTCTGTGCAGCAAAACAGTCCTGTTGCTTAGCATCTGCGCCATCTGACCACTTCTTTAGTGACCGGGCCACTGGTGCTTCCTGCTTTAGTTTTTGCTTTTATGCAGGAATCAGGAGGATAGAATTATGGTAAGATTTGCTCTGGTAGAAATTAGGTAAAACTCATTTAAGTTTCCCTGCATTAAAGTCCACGGCCAATAGGAGCGCCACCTCTGGATGAGCGTTTTCCTGTTTGCTTATGGCCTTATACAGCTCATTGAGTGCGGTCTTAGTGCCCGAATCGGTTTGTGGTGGTAAATACAGTGGCAAGAAAAAGTATGTGAACCCTTTGGAATTACCTGGATTTCTGCATAAATTGGTCATAAAATTTGATCTGATCTTTATCTAAGCCACAACAATGGAAAAACACAGTGTGCTTAAACTAATAACACACAAATGATTGTATTTTTCTTGTCTATATTGAATAAATATTTTAAACATTCACAGTGTAGGTTGGAAAAAGTATGTGAACCCCTAGGCTAATGACTTCTATAAAAGCTAAGTGGAGTCCAATCAATGAGACGAGATTGGAGATGTTGGTTAGACCTGCCCTGCCCTGTAAAAAACAGTTTGCTATTCAAAAGAGGCATTTCCTGATGTGAACCATGCCTCGAACGAAATAGATCTCAGAAGACCTAAGATTAAGAATTGTTGACCTGCATAAAGCTGGAAAAGGTTACAAAAGTATCTCTAAAAGCATTGATGTTCATCAGTCCATCGTAAGACAAATCAATAATGGATCATAGCATTCACCCGGTCAGTCTGTCAGGGAAAGAGTTCCTAATGTTTTGTACACTCAGTGTAGATTGAGAAGATGGACAATAAACAAAGGTCTAAGGTCTTCAACAGAGGCTGACACGTCCAGGTCACATCCAACTCAGTCTCCTGAAAGTCAAGAAGAGCCTTCACTCTCAACCCTTAGCACTCTCCTCCGCCAAGCCATTCTCAGCTCCTCTGATGCACTGAAGCAGGCTTGGGGAATCAGTCGTGACATTAACGAGGCCACCCCTTGTCACCTATGGATTTTTTGCACACTCCGTGGTTAGATACTACCACTCCGTGGTAAGTTTGTATTTATTTATATAGCACATTTAAAAACAGCAAACCAAAGTGCTGAACAATACACAAGATAAAGAACAAGGACAAACCCCACATTCATGACAGAAGCTCACAATGAATTAAAAGCTAAAGAAAAAAAAAAAGTTTTTAAGAGAGGATTTAAAAACAGTTAGAGATTGAGCCGCTCTGATGTAAACATGTAGCACCTGCCTGGGTGAAGCCGGCATCCGCTAGATTTCGCAATGGTGCCAAAGGTTTACTAGTCACTACATATAAATTATTGGGCTAGTCCACCTTGGAGTGAGAGATCACCTCAAAACTACAACAAACATTGTTTTTGTACAAGCCAATACAATCTCCAGCTTCAAATAAAAACAAAAGCTAGCTAGCCCACTGGGTTGTCTTGACAAAACAAATGAACTTGCCTGTCTTATGACACCATTGAGTCGAAATATAAATAATCAATAATAACTAAGCTAACAAAATAAAAGGTTGATAAAAAAAATGCAATCAAAGAACACAAAAAAAATAAGTATTTACAAATGTACTCTCTGCATAGGCAAATGTAACAGTGTTGCTTCTGTCCCTCTCCTTGCCCCAACCTGGGTTCGAACCAGGGACCCTCTGAACATTTCAACTGTCACCCTCGAAGCATCATTCAATAACGCTCCACGAAATCCACAGCCCTTGCAGAGCAAGGGATATAACTACGACAACCACAGAACTGGGCCCACACTATATGCTATATACAGTGGGGAGAAAGTTTGCCTTCAGGTAGATTCTTCGAACTGTTATTTAGTATTATTATTAATCTGTTACATGTAAGGGATTACAAAAAAACAGTAACTGTAATCTGTTACATTACCAGCAAAAATATTGTAATCCGATTACAGATACTTGAAAAACTAGATGATTACTTCGAGGATTATTTTTAAATCCAGAAAGTATGTTTGCAGAATGAAATCTTTGACACTTCTCTGTTTTCTCAATGACATTCAAATCAGCGTTGAAAAAAGGAGCAAGTTTAAGTTTGTTCCACCTGAGCGAGTCTGACCACCAATCAGAGACCACTATGATGACACACCAAATGATGACCACCAATCAGAGACCACTATAATGACACACCTAATGATGACCACCAATCAGAGACCACTATGATGACACACCAAATGCATAGTGAGGATCCAAGACTATGGAATAAAAGTGGGGCTTTTATTGCTCAAACGTTTGATAAAGGGGCAATCTGTAGTTGCTACATCCATTTTTGAAATTATAAATTATATATACACACAGTACCAGTCAACAGTTTGGACACACCTACTCATTCAAGGGTTTTTCTTTATTTTTACTATTTTCTACATTGTGAAGACATCAACTCTATTAAATAACACATAAGGGATTATGTAGTAACCAAAAAGTGTTAAACAAATCAAAATATATTTTATATTTTAGATTCTTCAAAGTAGCCACCCTTTGCCTTGATGACAGCTTTGACACTCTTGGCAAAGCATGCCATTCCATGAGTGCAGCATTTATTTTTCAACTGGAATCAATGAGTCCAATCAGTCCTCCATGACAACAACATCATAAACAACAGAGTAGGGCTGGATAATAAGTCCTTAGTTTTGGGATCATGATCAGGTAAAACAGTTGGGATAATCTATACTTCCATATTTCCAAGTCCTATTCTTGAAGATCAAAGGGTATAACATTTATTGAAATGACTGGAATTCTGATAGACTTTGGTTTTTAATGTAAAGATATAATTTAATCATATTATTATATGTAGTAGAAAGTGATGGGTTAGAAGAAGCCTACATAACCAACCCATAAAGTAACATGTAACATCCATATATGACCAGATATGTAAACTTTAACATTGATTTATCCTGTAATAGATGTTGTTCAATCAGTAACATACATGTTAGTCTTCTTCTAATGGCTCTTAAGGGGAAAGTAATCTAAAAGTAACTGAATGTAATCAGATTACGTTACTGAGTTTGGGGTAATCCAAAAAGTTACGTTACTGATTACAATTTTGGACAGGTAACTAGTAACTGTAACAGATTATATTTAGAAGGTATCCTACCCAACCCTGTCTGTTTGTGTGTGGATTGAGGAGCACACCACTGACTCACACAGACAGCTGTAATTAAGGCAGCTGGGCTCTGAGATGGATGAGCAGGAGATGTGTGGATGATGTTGATGTGTACAAGCCCCAAAGCACTAGGGTCACGTGGCGTGGGTTTAGTCATACAAGAGGAAGTCTAGCAGATGAAACGTGCGGTAATGAGTTGAACAAGTAGGACGGCTCTCATTACGACTATTTGTTACATTACGTCTGAGGCAAAAAGGATTCATTATTTTCTGCATTAGGAATTCCATGGGTAAACGCACAGAAATTATTCATTTTCAAGTACTCTAATTATGTTGAAGCTGTCAAGAGAAACATGTTAAACACAATATGAAAGTCAAGAAGAAATCCCAAGCTGTGGTGTTAACATGAAAGGATTCCAAAAACCACTTGCACTCCTCCTCCTCCTCCTCCTCCTCCTCCTCCTCCTCGTGTTTGCCTTCCCTATCTACCCATGAATAGTCTAACACCCCTACAACTTCTCATGCTTCCTCTCCCATGCACCTTCCCACTCCAACCGCAACAGGGCCAACACTGATTAAACCAGAGAAGAAGAGGCGAAGCGAGAGGGTCGCTTATAACGTTAAGATTCGTTTTTTTATTCCGGGCAATGAGAGAGTGCCGAATTTGGTCAAGATAAAAGTGAACTGCTATTTTGATAGGTGAGGCTTATTTGATCAAATACAAGTTTCATAATGCTTAGGTTGTTACGAGTGTATTGATATGTTTTCTACAAAAGATAATTGGCTAGAATGTTCCCACCTGCCTTTCGCCTTTGCTGACATGTATTTCCATTGTTAGAGCAGTCAGTTGACCATCTTGTCAATATAATAGATCATCTTTGATTAAACTCTCCTCTGAGGCCACTGAATACACTAACACTTCCTGTAGTTTAGGGACAGTGATTAACCAGATGGCATCTTTATGCTCACCAGCCCACCTGCATTTTTGACATCTCTACGCCTCACTTCCTCCCATTGGGCAGAGCAGAGAAAAAAACAAGGGGAGGTTCCTCAAGGTGCCTCAAACACACAACACACAATTGCAATAACTCTATTGTAGGCCCACTCCCATTGTGGCATGAGGAGGAGTAGTGAATAGGAATCTCTTTGCCATAAAACTCTCATGTTTAGAACCAACAGTCCCTTTCTGCGCTGGGTGGACCCCCTAATTACGATGCTATTGTGACCCCTTGCTTGTAATTACGCAACAGCCCTCTTCCACATTGTTAAAGTCAGTCTTTGTTTAGCTACATGAGGCGCAGAAGCCGAGGATGCTATTAACACTCCAAATTCAAAATTGACAAATAATTAACGTTGTATTGATAAATGTTAATGTGAGACACCTTTCTGAAACTCAAGGACATGGAAGATATAAGTGTGTTCATAATGAATGCCTTGAATTAAATGGACTCAATCATGTTTTTTGAAAATAATGATCTATTTCGCAATTATTTCCTGGAACATCACATTTACAAATAAGCAAGATTCTCAGGATATCTATTCTGGCAGAAAGACAAATATTATCTTGGGATAAAGATGGCTGGTTAATGAGACACGAGACCTTTTAACAATAGAGTTATTATTAAATTGGGCCAAACTTGTAAGCATTATAATGATATTGAGAGTAAGTAGATGAAAATGACCTAGGAAGAACATTTTGTGGATCGCATCTTTACACCTGTGTATGGATATGTCAAAAAGACTGAAAGATAAGTCGTTGAAATCTTTCCTTAATTGGTCAAACATTACCACACATTTAATTACTGGTTGTAGGGCTCAAACCTGGGTCGTATTTCAGAGACAGGTGGGTAGCCTCCACCCTATAATGCCACATTTTCAGATTTCCATCCTGTTCCCGACCACAGGTGAGCTTAGCATCAGGCTAGCTGCTAGCATGAGCCTAGTTATTAACAGCATTCTGCGTCATCATAAACACAAAACACAGTGAGGTCACACCGAAGCACAACATGCAACCACCATAAGTGACTAAAGTGGTGAGCGATAGTTAGTACATGGACCCTCTTAAAGGGATAGTTCAGTAGTAGCTAAATAGTTAGTACATGGACCCTCTTAAAGGGATAGTTCAGTAGTAGCTAGATAGTTAGTACATGGACCCTCTTAAAGGGATAGTTCAGTAGTAGCTAGATAGTTAGTACATGGACCCTCTTAAAGGGATAGTTCAGTAGTAGCTAAATAGTTAGTACATGGACCCTCTTAAAGGGATAGTTCAGTAGTAGCTAGATAGTTAGTACATGGACCCTCTTCAAGGGATAGTTCAGTAGTAGCTAGATAGTTAGTACATGGACCCTCTTAAAGGGATAGTTCAGTAGTAGCTAGATAGTTAGTACATGGACCCTCTTAAAGGGATAGTTCAGTAGTAGCTAAATAGTTAGTACATGGACCCTCTTAAAGGGATAGTTCAGTAGTAGCTAAATAGTTAGTACATGGACCCTCTTAAAGGGATAGTTCAGTAGTAGCTAGATAGTTAGTACATGGACCCTCTTAAAGGGATAGTTCAGTAGTAGCTAAATAGTTAGTACATGGACCCTCTTAAAGGGATAGTTCAGTAGTAGCTTGAAAGTGGATAGTTTGTAGTTTCGTAATCTCACCTAGCTATCTCAAGATGAATGCACTAACTGTACGTCACTCTGGAAAATGACTGAAATAGAAATAGAAATCCTTTTCTTACCTTGCCAGTCAGGATCGAGAAACACTCCTTGTCCATAGACTGTAAAATGACTGAACTATCCCTTTAAACTAAGGTCATTAGGATGTATTAATTCATCTTAAAAATGCTGAAAATAATGGACTGGATGCAACAAATAAGATATTCAGTTTGAACAAATCTTTTTAACCCTCCCGTTGTCCTGGTATTCTGTGCACACGCCGTGGCCTCCGGGTCGAAGTGTCCCGCTAGTCTGGCTCTGGCTGTGGCTGTCAGCGTACACGCCGTGGCCTCCGGGTCGAAGTGTCCCGCTAGTCTGGCTCTGGCTGTGGCTGTCAGCGTACACGCCGTGGCCTCCGGGTCGAAGTGTCCCGCTAGTCTGGCTCTGGCTGTGGCTGTCAGCGTACACGCCGTGGCCTCCGGGTGGAAGTGTCCCGCTATTCTGACTAAAGGCCGAATTGGAACAGGAGGGACAGTAGGCGTGTGAACAGCCTTTGCAGATGTATTTGTTACACCTGGAGCACGTAGTGTGTGTTTTACAGTCCTTCTTCGTCGGGCAGACCTGACACCTCTTCCTCTTACTTGCTTGCAGATGAGCGGTGGCTGTGGCTGGGGCTGGGGCTGCTGCTGGGGCGGACGGCTCCTGAGGGGGTGGACGAAGTGACGTGCTTTGTTGAAGGGCTTTGACGAGTGCCGCGGAGGCTTCGGTGCGAGGGAGTCGGGCCCTTCTTTGGATGAAGGGAGTGACCAGCGCCTTCCCCAGCTGCTCGAGGAACACCCTCCTCTTGTTGCGCTTACCGGGCATCCAAGTGGGGTTGATCTCTCTCCATATGACAAAGGCGTTGTAGGAGGAAACGTCGAGGATGTTGTGGAAGACGACCAGGGGCCAGCGGGCGGTCATCCTCCTGCAGCTGTAGGTTCCAATGACCTTATCTAGGTTGTCGACCCCTCCTTTGTTGCTGTTGTAGTCTAGGATGATGGCGGGCTTCTTGTCGTGGCGCCGGCTAACGTGAGCCCGGGCGGCGTGCAGAGTGCTGAGGAGTAACACGTTCTTGTTCTTCTTTGGGACGTACGACACTAGAGCTGTGGTGGGCGTGAAGGCGAACTTGGAGGAGAAGAGGCTCCTCTTCTCGCTGTCCTTGGAGGCGACGAGCAGCGCGGGCGGTAGCTCGGGCTTGTTCTTTCTGACGGTGCCGACCAGGGTGACGTCCCTCCTCAGCAGGAGCTGGCGCGCGAGTTCGTAGGAGGTGAAGAAATTGTCGCAGGTGACGGTGTGACCCCTGCCGAGTCCCTGCGTCAACTCGAGCACGACTCGCATCCCCTGGTTCTTCTCGGGGCCTCCGGCGGCGGCAGCGGGCTTGCCGGTGTAGACTTACATCTTCCAGGCGTAGCTGGATTTGGAGTCGCAGGCCACCCAGGACTTGATGCCGTATTTGGCCGGCTTGCTGGGAATGTACTGACGGAAAGGACAGCGCCCTCTGAAGGGGACCAGTTGCTCGTCCACTGTCACGTCGGGCCCGGGGTTGTAGAGGAGCGGCAGCCGCTCGACCCACTTGTCCCAGACCTCTCTGACGGCGGCCAGTTTGTCCGAGGCTCGCCTGGCGGGCCTGGTCCGCCGGTCGTCGAATCGAAGGAGTCTCGAGTAAGCGTGAAAGACTTTGAGCGGCATGGTAGCGCGGAAAATGGTCCTCCCGCTCTCGGCGTCCCACAGAGAAGCGGCGGCCTCGCCTCGGGACCTGTACACTCCGGCTAGGATGAGCAGCCCTATGTAGGCGCGCAGGTCGGTGGCGTCCATCCCCTTCCAGCCGCCGTCGCCGCCGCCGTATTTTCGAAAGCCCTCCAGATTGGTCATGTCTAGGATGATGTCTTCTATCTCGGGTGTGACAAACAGGCGGAATGTCGAGAGGATGTCGCTGGCCTGGCCAAGGGCGTGCTCCGTAGGCCCCGGCCTCATCTGCGGCGGCGGCCTATTATTATATTGTGAAGCCCCGCCGCCCCGATTGCCGTCGTCGTCGTAGTCGTCGTCGTAGTCGCAGCAGGGCACCGAGGACCATTCGATTTGGCCGTTTCTCGACACGAATGTCTCTCTTTCCACTCGAGGGATGTCATGTTGTTGTTGTTGTTGTTGGTGTTGTTGTTGGTGTTGTCGTCGGCGGAGGCTGCGGTCTCCTCGCTCTGCTTCTGCTTCTTCGTCTCGCTCTGCTTCTGCTTCTTCGTCTCGCTCTGCTTCTGCTTCTGCTTCTTCGTCTCGCTCTGCTTCTGCTTCTTCGTCTCGTTCTTCTAAGGCTCCTCGTTCTCCTTCTTCTAACCCTTGGGCAGTGTCGTCGTCGTCGTCGTCGTCGTCTGCCGGGTTGTATTCCTCACAATCTTCTTCTTCTGACGCCTCCTCAGCTTCCTCCTCTTCGCAGTCAAACTCTTCTTGGGAAAATATCTGTTCTATGACCTGTTTGGCGGTGAAACTACGACGAGGAACACTCATGGCTTAGTAGGCACCTAACCTAGGCTTGGGGAGCCCCCCCTCCAAAGACCTCTCACCACGTCGGGACGTGTCTCGATGTTGCGGTGTCCTGCCGCCGCCGCCGCCGCCTCAGGCCTCTGCGGCTGCTGCTGCTGCTGCAATATTTTATTAGTAGTATCTTGTTGTTTCCCTGCCTGCCTGCCCTGGGTCGTTTTGACCCTGACCTGGGCCGTTCTGACCCTCCTCAGAGGACAGGGGCCCCCGGCTGGGTTGGCCGCCACCACTCTCTCTAGCTAGCTAACACATTGCCTGCCTGCCCTGGGTCGTTTTGACCCTGACCTGGGTCGTTCTGACCCTCCTCAGAGGACAGGGGCCCCGGCTGGGTTGGCCGCCACCAC
>CM042393.1:41457112-41674612 GCA_023634145.1 Thymallus thymallus
CGTATCTCAGGCGAATTTAATTTGTGTTAAATAGAAAACAAATTGTCATTTCAAAGGGGGGATTAATGTTCATCCTGTTATCAGCCTGAAAATGGCACGTTTTTTTTCAAAAAATTTAAAATGTCGAAGTAGCTGATGCTTTTCTCAATTCATTGCAGTCAATGGAAAATCATTTGTGTCACAGGGTTGACGTTTTTCTCAGTACATTGCAGTCAATGGAAAAAGTTAGGCATCAACCAATTGAATCTTATGTCAATATTTGCAGTCAAAGGGAAACAAAATCAAATGAAATTGTATTTGTCACATGCACCGAATACAACAGGTGTAGACCTTACAGTGAAATGCTTACTAACAAGCCCTTAACCAACAATACAACAGGTGTAGACCTTACAGTGAAATGCTTACTAACAAGCCCTTAACCAACAATACAACAGGTGTAGACCTTACAGTGAAATGCTTACTAACAAGCCCTTAACCAACAATACAACCGGTGTAGACCTTACAGTGAAATGCTTACTAACAAGCCCTTAACCAACAATACAACAGGTGTAGACCTTACAGTGAAATGCTTACTAAAAAGCACTTAACCAACAATACAACAGGTGTAGACCTTACAGTGAAATGCTTACTATCAAGCCCTTAACAAACAATACAACAGGTGTAGACCTTACAGTGAAATGCTTACTAACAAGCCCTTAACCAACAATACAACAGGTGTAGACCTTACAGTGAAATGCTTACTAACAAGCCCTTAACCAACAATACAACAGGTGTAGAACTTACAGTGAAATGCTTACATACAAGCCCTTAACCAACAATACAACAGGTGTAGACCTTACAGTGAAATGCTTACTTACAAGCCCTTAACCAACAATACAAAAATAAAATAACAAGTCAATGAGTCAATGTGAGGAGGCTATATACAGGGGTAATGGAACAGATTCAATGTGAGCAGGCTATATACAGGAAGTACCAGTACAGAGTCAATGTGAGGAGGCTATATACAGGGGTACCAGTACAGAGTCAATGTGAGGAGGCTATATACAGGTGGTACCAGTACAGAGTCAATGTGAGGAGGCTATATACAGGAAGTACCAGTACAGAGTCAATGTGAGGAGGCTATATACAGGAAGTACCAGTACAGAGTCAATGTGAGGAGGCTATATACAGGTGGTACCGGTACAGAGTCAATATCAGGAGGCTATATACAGGGGTACCAGTACAGAGTCAATGTGAGGAGGCTATATACAGGTGGTACCAGTACAGAGTCAATGTGAGGAGGCTATATACAGGGGTACCAGTACAGAGTCAATGTGAGGAGGCTATATACAGGAAGTACCAGTACAGAGTCAATGTGAGGAGGCTATACACAGGGGTGCCAGTACAGAGTCAATGTGAGGAGGCTATATACAGGAAGTACCAGTACAGATTCAATGTGATGAGGCTATATACAGGGGTACCAGTACAGAGTAAATGTGAGGAGGCTATATACAGGTGGTACCAGTACAGAGTCAATGTGCGGAGGCTATATACAGGGGTACCAGTACAGAGTCAATGTGAGGAGACTATATACAGGTGGTACCAGTACAGAGTCAATGTGAGGAGGCTATATACAGGTGGTACCAGTACAGAGTCAATGTGAGGAGACTATATACAGGGGTACCAGTACAGAGTCAATGTGAGGAGACTATATACAGGTGGTACCATTACAGAGTCAATGTGAGGAGGCTATATACAGGTGGTACCGGTACAGAGTCAATATCAGGAGGCTATATACAGGTGGTACCAGTACAGTGTCAATGTGAGGAGGCTATATACAGGGGTACCAGTACAGAGTCAAAGTGAGGAGGCTATATACAGGGGTACCAGTACAGAGTCAATGTGAGGAGGCTATATACAGGAAGTACCAGTACAGAGTCAATGTGAGGAGGCTATACACAGGGGTACCAGTACAGGGTCAATGTGAGGAGGCTATATACAGGAAGTACCAGTACAGATTCAATGTGAGGAGGCTATATACAGGCGTATCAGTACAGAGTCAATGTGAGGAGGCTATATACAGGTGTACCAGTACAGAGTCAATATGAGGAGGCTATATACAGGTGGTACCAGTACAGAGTCAATGTGAGGAGGCTATATACAGGAAGTACCAGTACAGAGTCAATGTGAGGAGGCTATACACAGGGGTACCAGTACAGAGTCAATGTGAGGAGGCTATATACAGGAAGTACCAGTACAGATTCAATGTGAGGAGGCTATATACAGGAAGTACCAGTACAGAGTCAATGTGAGGAGGCTATATACAGGTGGTACCGGTACAGAGTCAATATCAGGAGGCTATATACAGGGGTACCAGTACAGAGTCTATGTGAGGAGGCTATATACAGGTGGTACCAGTACAGAGTCAATGTGAGGAGGCTATATACAGGGGTACCAGTACAGAGTCAATGTGAGGAGGCTATATACAGGAAGTACCAGTACAGAGTCAATGTGAGGAGGCTATACACAGGGGTGCCAGTACAGAGTCAATGTGAGGAGGCTATATACAGGAAGTACCAGTACAGATTCAATGTGAGGAGGCTATATACAGGGGTACCAGTACAGAGTAAATGTGAGGAGGCTATATACAGGTGGTACCAGTACAGAGTCAATGTGCGGAGGCTATATACAGGGGTACCAGTACAGAGTCAATGTGAGGAGACTATATACAGGTGGTACCAGTACAGAGTCAATGTGAGGAGGCTATATACAGGTGGTACCAGTACAGAGTCAATGTGAGGAGACTATATACAGGGGTACCAGTACAGAGTCAATGTGAGGAGACTATATACAGGTGGTACCATTACAGAGTCAATGTGAGGAGGCTATATACAGGTGGTACCGGTACAGAGTCAATATCAGGAGGCTATATACAGGTGGTACCAGTACAGTGTCAATGTGAGGAGGCTATATACAGGGGTACCAGTACAGAGTCAAAGTGAGGAGGCTATATACAGGGGTACCAGTACAGAGTCAATGTGAGGAGGCTATATACAGGAAGTACCAGTACAGAGTCAATGTGAGGAGGCTATACACAGGGGTACCAGTACAGGGTCAATGTGAGGAGGCTATATACAGGAAGTACCAGTACAGATTCAATGTGAGGAGGCTATATACAGGCGTATCAGTACAGAGTCAATGTGAGGAGGCTATATACAGGGGTACCAGTACAGAGTCAATATGAGGAGGCTATATACAGGTGGTACCAGTACAGAGTCAATGTGAGGAGGCTATATACAGGAAGTACCAGTACAGAGTCAATGTGAGGAGGCTATACACAGGGGTACCAGTACAGAGTCAATGTGAGGAGGCTATATACAGGAAGTACCAGTACAGATTCAATGTGAGGAGGCTATATACAGGGGTACCAGTACAGAGTCAATGTGAGGAGGCTACATACAGTGGTACCGGTACAGAGTCAATGTGAAGAGGCTATATACAGGTGGTACCAGTACAGAATCAATGTGAGGAGGCTATATACAGGTGGTACCAGTACAGAGTCAATATGAGGAGGCTATATACAGGTGGTACCAGTACAGAGTCAATGTGAGGAGGCTATATACAGGGGTACCAGTACAGAGTCAATGTGAGGAGGCTATATACAGGGGTACCCGTACAGAGTCAATGTGAGGAGGCTATATACAGGTGGTACCAGTACAGAGTCAATGTGAGGAGGCTATATACAGGGGTACCAGTACAGAGTCAATGTGAGGAGGCTATATACAGGGGTACCAGTACAGAGTCAATGTGAGGAGACTATATACAGGGGTACCAGTACAGAGTCAATGTGAGGAGACTATATACAGGTGGTACCAGTACAGAGTCAATGTGAGGAGGCTATATACAGGGGTACCAGTACAGAGTCAATGTGAGGAGGCTATATATAGGGGTACCAGTACAATGTGAGGAGGCTATATACAGGGGTACCAGTACAGAGTCAATGTGAGGAGGCTATATACAGGTGGTACCAGTACAGAGTCAATGTGAGGAGGCTATATACAGGTGGTACCAGTACAGAGTCAATGTGAGGAGGCTATATACAGGTGGTACCAGTACAGAGTAAATGTGAGGAGGCTATATACAGGTGGTACCAGTACAGAGTCAATGTGAGGAGGCTATATACAGGTGGTACCAGTACAGAGTAAATGTGAGGAGGCTATATACAGGTGGTACCATTACAGAGTCAATGTGAGGAGGCAGCGGTTAGTCGAGGTAATTGAGGTAATATGTACATGTAGGTATATTTAAAGTTACTATGCATAGACAATAAACATAGAGTGGCAGCAGCGTAAAAAAGGGGTCCCTTTGACCTACAACCATACGCCGTTCATAGGCACTAATATATACGTTGTCTTGCCCATTCACCCTCTGAATGGCACACATACACAATCCATTTCTCAATTGTCTCAAGGCTTAAAAATCCTTCTTTAACCTGTCTCTTCCTTTCATCTACATTGATTGGATATAACAGGTGACATTTCTAAGGGATCATAGCTTCCACCTGGTCAGTCTATGTCATGGAAATAGCAGGTGTTTAATACACTCAGTGTATAAACTCACAGACAGACAGACAGACAGACAGACAGACAGACAGACAGACAGACAGACAGACAGACAGACAGACAGACAGACATTGGATTAGTGTCGTAGTGAGGAACCTAGAAAACGTAGCTTTCTGAAGTCTAAAATGTATTGAATAAATTACTAGACAGTTACTAGTTAGAAACGTTAGCTTACCAGGTACATTAGGTTGGTTGTTTTTAAACTCAACTTCCAGATTTCCACCAAGGACGTTGCCTCTCCGATCATCACTCTCCCTCGCTTGGCTAGGGGACGATGTAAAGTCATCACAGACATAGACATGAGGTGACAATGTAAAACGTCATTCAAGGCTGAGGGTTTAGGGCCATATGTTGGAAGGTGAAACTTCGCTCCAGTCTGAGGTCGTAAGCACTCTGGAGCAGGTTTTCATTAAGGATCTCTCTGTACTTTGCTCCGTTCATCTTTCCCTCGATCCAGACTAGTCTCCCAGTCCCTGCTGCTGAAAAACATCTCCACAGCATGATGCTGCCATCACCATGCTTCACCGAAGGGATGGTGCCAGGTTTCCTCCAGACGTGACGCTTGGCATTCAGGCCAAAGAGTTCAATCTTGGTTTCATCACACCAGAGAATTATGTTATTTCATGGTCTGAGAGTCTTTAGGTGACTTTTGGCAAACTCCAAGCCAGCTGTCATGTGCCTTTTACAGAGGAGTGGCTTCCATCTGTAAGGGCCTGACTGAGGCCAGGTCTCTGACTCCCTACTAGGGGAGTGGGATGGCCACAGTCAGGTCCTGACATTCACCGGGTGGGTGTTGGGTTTTTGGTTTATCCCCAATTAGAGGCAGCTGTCTTGTGTTGTCTCTAATTGGGGGTTCTATTTAATTTCCACTGTGTGTCACCTGGGTGTGGATTCTTGTATGTGAGTGTGTTATACATTGGGTTTGTGTCTCACGCCAGTTCACTGTTGCTACTTCTCCTTTGTTGTTTTCGGTTTATGAGTAAGCGAATAATAAAAAGGAATGTCGCTCCACCAATGCTCTGTTTATCGTCCCGTCATTCAGCACCGTGACACCGTCTGGCCACTCTCCCATAAAGGCCTGATTGGTAGAGTGTTGCAGAGATGGTTGTCCTTCTGGAAGGTTCTCCCATCTCCACAGAGGAACTCTAGAGCTCTGTCAGATACCCCTTTTCCACCAAAAAAGTACTGGTTTGGAAATGGTGCTGGTTCAAAGTTGGTTCAAAGTTGGTTCAACTTGCGAACCTTCTCAGAACCTGTTTGTTTTTCCACTGACTAGAGAGCCCAGCGAACGACGTCGTTACGTCACTGTGTACGTCGCCATACGTCTTAGCTTTCCCAGAAACGCTTGCGCCAACTTCAAGCATAACAATTACAATGGCGGACTACATCGTCTTTCTGCAAATGTTTTTCCTGGCTTTGCGATCCTATATTGGGGTCAGAAGAAGACGTTTAGAACACATCTACTAGCGCTGTGTTTTTAGCAATGGCGGTCACAACCTTTCCCGTCGTGTTGTTGGTCACAATAACCCCGCCCCCAGCCCCCGACGTAAGCATGACGTGGTAAAAGAGCGGTTCTAGTCCAGCAAAGAGTTGGTGCCGCTTTGGAACCAATTTTCCTGGCCGAGAACCGGTTCTTTGGCTGTCGAAACACAAAGAACTGGTTCGCGAGTAGGCACCGGCTCCGAACCGGCTCTCAAAATGCTTTGGTGGAAAAGGGGTAAGTGTGACCATCGATTAAGAAAGATGGAGGCCACTGTGTTCTTGGGGACCTTCAAAGCTGCAGACATTTTTTGGTACCCTTCCCCAGATCTGCGCCTTGACACAAACCTGTCTCTGTGCTCTATGAACAATTCCTTCGACCTCATGGCTTGATTTTTGCTCTGACATGTACTGTCAACTGTGGGACCTTATATAGACCTTATATAGACAATTGGACAGGTCATGTCCAATTAATTGAATTTACCACAGGTGGACTCCAATCAAGTTGTAGAAACACGGATGATCAATGGCTCAATTTCGAGTCTGAAAACTTACAGTACCAGTCAAAAGTTTTCTTTATTTTTAATATTTTCTACATTGTAGAATAATAGTGAAGGCATCAAAACTGTGAAATAACACATATGCAATCATGTAGTAACCAAAAAAGTGTTAAACAAATCAAAATATATTTGAGATTTTAGATTCTTCAAAGTAGCCACCCTTTGCCTTGATGACAGCTTTTTAACTAGGATGGCGCTGATAGATAGGACGGCCTTGCTCCTAGCTCCTAGCCCCTAGCTCCTAGCTCCTGGCTCCTAGCTCCTAGCTCCTAGCTCCTAGCTCCTAGCTCCTAGTCAACTTTGCAGTATTTTGTTTTTTATGTGTTATTTCTTATATTATTAGCCCAGGATTTTTTGGGGTGTTATTACATACAGCCGGGAAGAACTATTGGATATCAGAGCGGCGGTAACTGCATTACGACCAGGAATACGACTTTCCCAAATCCGATTCTTTGTTCGTACCCCCCAGGGCAATTGAACTGATTCCAGAGGCTGACCCAAAACACCGCCAGAGGTAGAAGAGGTATTCAGACTCAGGAGGTGTGCACACCACCCACCACAACCGAGTATATTATTCACTAATGTTCAGTCTCTGGATAATAAAGTTGACGAGCTCAGGGCGAAGATTTCCTTCCAGAGAAATATCAGAGATTGTAACGTACTCTATTTCACGGAAACATGTCTCTCTTGGGATATACTGTCTGAGTCCGTACAGCCAGTTTGTTTCTCAGTTCATCACGCAGACAGGAATAAATATCTCCCCGGGAAGAAGGGTGACGGTGTTTGTTTCATGATTAACTACTCATGGTGTGATTGTGATAACATACAGGAACTCAAGTCCTTTTGCTCACCCGACCTAGAATACCTCACAATCAAATGCAGACCGTATTACATCCCAAGAGAATTCTCTTCGGTTATAGTCACAGCCGTGTATATTCTGCATGAAGCCGATACCACGACGGCCCTCAAAGAACTTCACCGGACTTTATGCAAACTGGAAACTACATTTATTGTAGCAGGGGATTTTAACAAAGCTAATTTGAGAAAAACGCTACCAAAGTTCTATCAACATATTGACTCACGCTGCTAAAACACACCAACTTCCGGGATGCCTAGAAGGCCCTCCCCCGCCCTCCCAAATCTGATCACGACTCAATTTTGCTCTTCCCTTCCTATAGGCAGAAAATCAAACAGGAAGTACCCGTACTGCCTATAGGAAGGGAGGAGCAAAATTGAGTCGTGATCAGATTTGGGAGGGCGGGGGAGGGCCTTCTAGGCATCCCGGAAGTTGGTGTGTTTTAGCAGCGTGAGTACTACAGTCAATATGTTGATAGAACTTTGGTAGCGTTTTTCTCAAATTAGCTTTGTTAAAATCCCCAGTATATACCCTTGATAGATGGCAGCATTCGCGCAAAACTGAAAGCCCGAACCACCGCATTTAACCATGGAAAGGTGACTGGGAATATGGCTGAATACAAACAGTGTGTTTATTCCCTCCGTAAGGATATCACACAGGCAAAACGTCAGTATAGAGACAAAGTGGAGTCGTACAGACATTCAAGGACTACAAGGGGAAAACCAGCCACGATATAGACACTGACATCTTGCTTAAGGTCAAGCTAAACACCATCGTCCCTCCTTTGAGGAGAACACATGTGGCCACGCAGTCATGGGTGAACAGGGAGTACAGGAGGGGAATTAGCACGCACCCTTGTGGGGCCCCAGTGTTGAGGATCAGCGAAGTGGAGGTGTCGTTTCCTACCTGGCGGCGGCCCCTCAGGAAGTCCAGGACCCAGTTGCACAAGGCGGGGTTCAGACCCAGGACCTCAAGCTTAATGATGAGCTTGGAGGGTACTAGGGTGTTGAATGATGAGCTATAGTCAATGAACACTGTTCTTACATAGGTATTCCTCCCACTAAGCCCGAACTAGATGGGATGGCGTATCGCTTCAGATTGCTGTAGTAGCCATGGTGGTTAAGTGTGCCTTGAATTCTAAATAAATCACCACCACACCATCACACCTCCTCCTCCCTGCTTCACGGTGGGAACCACACATGCGGAGATCATCCATTCACCTACTCTGCGTCTCACAAAGACACGGCAGTTGGAACCAAAAATCTGAAATCTGGACTTATCAGACCAAAGGACAGATTTCCACCAGTCTAATGTCCATTGCTCGTGTTTCTTGACCCAAGCAAGTCTCTTCTTGTTATTGGTGTCCTTTAGTAGTGGTTTCTTTGCAGCAATTCAACCATGAAGGCTGTTGACATGTGTCTGTTACTTGAACTATGTGATGTACTTATTGGGCTGCAATCTGAGGTGCAGTTAACTGTAATGAACTTATCCTCTGCAGCAGAGGTAACTCTGGGTCTTCCTTTCCTGTGGCGGTCCTCATGAGAGACAGTTTCATCATAGCGCTTGATGGTTTTTGCGACTGCACTTGAAGAAATGTTCAAAGTTCTTGACATTTTCCGTATTGACTGACCTTCATATCTTAAAGTAATGATGGACTGCCGTTTCTCTTTGCTTATTTGAGCTGTTCTTGCCATAATATGGACTTGGTCTTTTACCAAATAGGGCTATCTTCTGTATACCACCCCTACAACACAACTGATTTGCTCAAATACATTAAGAAAGGAAGAAAATCCACAAATTAACTTTTAACAAGGAACACCAATTCCAGGTGACTACCTCATGAAGCTGGTTGAGAGAATGCCAAGAGTGTGCCAAGATGTCATCAAGGAAAAGGTTGGCAACTTTGAATATCTCAAATATAACATATTTTGATTTGTTTAACACTTTTTTGGTTACTACATGATTCCATATGTGTTATTTCATAGTGTTGATGTCTTCACTATTATTCTTCAATGCAGAAAATAGTATAAAAATAGAGAAAACCCTTGAAAAAGTAGGTGTGTACAAACATTTGACTGGTACTGAATATAAATAAGGTTTTTCAGTTTTATTTATATTTGATTATATTTGCTAAAATTTCTAAAAACCTGTTTTCGCTTTGTCGTTATGGGTTATTGTGTGTAGAAGATTTATTTTTAGCTTTTAGCTGTAACGTAACAAAATGTGGAAAAAGTCAAGGGGTCTAAATAATTTCTGAAGGCACTGTATATATAGAGCTATATATTAATCTCGAACAGGATTATCTATTTTGAATGGTGTTGATGGAGAGACAAAAGACATGTAGTGATTTAAAGAAACTATATTTGAATGGTAGGCTGTTTTAAAATTCTGTAGCTACAATAAAAAATACAAATCTTTACAATGAAAAAATAAGGTGACCCTCGAACGTCAGATGGAGATTACTGTAGCACAGACTATTCTGCACTAAATTCAGGCCTACCTGTCACAAGAAAAAAAGTGACCATGATGAGATCTAAATACATTGTGAACTGTGCTCCCCATCCTGAGCATTGATGATCCATAGAGAAGCCATATTTAGACATCACATATAACTTCAATTTCACACCATGCTGTTCACATAAATCATTTATTATAATTTACCGGTTTCTTGCAGTTATTCATCCCGGGAAAAGGGAGTGGTTTTGCGCGCTGAAGAGTATTTCTGTCTGTAATTAAGCCCTTCTTTGGGGAAAAACTCATCCATGGCTGCACCCCGGCCCAGTCATGTGAAATCTATAGATTAGGGCCTAATGAATTTATTTCAATTGACGGATTTCCTTGAACTGTAACTCAGTAGAATTGTTGAAATTGTTGCATTTTGCATTCATATTTTTGTTCAGTATAATTTTATATTTAGCTTGTATTCAACTGTGATCTGCCACTCAAAAAGAAAAAAACAAAAAAAAAAGGTACAGTGGGGAGAACACTGCAGATTTTGCAAATTGTCCTACTTACAAAGCATGTAGAGGTCTGTAATTTTTATCATAGGTACATTTCAACTGTGAGAGACGGAATCTAAAACAAAAATCCAGAAAATCACATTGTATGATTTTTAAATAATTAATTTGCATTAATTAATGTTCTTGCCGTTCTATGTTCTCTGTTATGAATTGTTGAATTAATTCTGAATAGGATATTGATCAATTTGTTTTGACTGACTTGAAACGTTCTGTTTCTGTCTATCTGCCTGTCTATCTGCCTAACTGCCTGCCTGCCTGACAGCCTGCCTGCCTGTCTGTGTCTGTTTGTCTGTCTGTCTGTCTGTCTGTCTGTCTGTCTGTCTGTCTGTCTGTCTGTCTGTCTGTCTGTCTGTCTGTCTGTCTGTCTGTCTGTCTGTCTGTCTGTCTGTCAGCCTGTCTGTTTGTCTGTCTGCCTAACTGCCTGGCTGCCTGTCTGTCTGTCTGTTTGTCTGTCTGTCGGCCTGTCTGTCTCTCTGATTATGGGAAGTGACTTCTTTTGTGGTCATAGGGTGGTTTTGAAAGGTTGAAAAGGTTTAATCTTCCCAAATCTGACATATTTGTGACCAGAGGACCCGGCATATGAAATTTGAAGTCAATCAGCCCAAAGGCATTTTTTACTTCCATTGGACACAATGGTCTTGCAGTTCTAGAAACTAAGAGACTTGTTATGAATTCTTGAATACATTTAGGAGAGGATTGTAGTGGAAATGTTTTGTGTCTTCTGTTATGCTGTTGTCACCACTGTTCAAACTGTGGAAAGTGCTAGACTTCCCCCTCACTTGTCTGCTCAGGCAGCAGAGTTATTTGGTTTAAGCAGAGCATGTATTTTGGCTAATGATTACTATGTTAATATTTACACTGATAGTAGATATGCATTTGGTGTTGTGCGCGATTTTTTACTTAGTCTGCAAAAGCTATTTCTCACAGTGATCTTGTCTCCTCTTTGCTCCCATCTATTGCAGTGTTTAAGTGCCAAGCACTCACTTCTGCAAAGGACAGTGTTTCTCAAGGGAACGCTGAAGCTGATTGTGCGGCAAAGCTGGCTGCTTCCTCTTCTACAGATGTTTCCACTAATCCCTTCTCTCCTAATGCTGTTGTTCTTTTGCGGGTGTGATGGTGATTCATGTCCTGTTGTACTTTCCTATACGTTGCTAAATTGTCATATGGTCAAGGAGGGATGGTGGATCTTGTAAATAACTATTGGAATTTGAAATTGTGTTTTTTACATTGGATAAAAGTGGACTCAGAGCTGCAACATGGTATATCATACTTTACCCTTGGTATATTCCTACTATACCCTTGTCTATACATTATGCCCTCAATCTATTCCACCACGCCCAGAAATCTGCTCCTTTTATTCTCTGTACCCAACGTAATAGACGTCCAGTTCTTAAAGCCCTTAGCCGAATACTGATTCTACTACTCCTCTGTTCCTCTGGTGATGTAGAGGTAAACCCAGGTCCTGTAACCCCCAGTACTACACCTATTCCCCAGGCGCTCTCATTTGTTGATTTCTGTAACCGTAAAAGCCTTGGTTTCATGCATGTTAACATTAGAAGCCTCCTCCCTAAGTTTGATTTATTCACTGCTTTAGCACACTCTGCCAACCCGGATGTCCTAGCTGTGTCTGAATCCTGGCTTAGGAAGGCCACCAAAAATTCGGAAATTTCCATCCCCAACTACAACATTTCCCGTCATGATAGAACTGCCAAAGGTGGCGGAGTTGCAATCTACTGCAGAGATAACCTGCAGAGTTCTGTCATACTGTCCAGGTCTGTGCCCAAACAGTTTGAGCTTCTACTCTTAAAAATCCACCTTTCCAGAAATAAGTCTCTCACTGTTGCCGCCTGTTACAGACCCCCCTCAGCCCCCAGCTGTGCCCTGGACTCCATATGTGAATTGATTGCCCCCCATCTATCTTCAGAGTTTGTACTGTTAGGTGACTTAAACTGGGATATGCTTAACACCCCGGCTATCCTTCAATCTAAGATAGATGCCCTCAATCTCACACAAATTATCAAGGAACCCACCAGGTACCACCCAAAATCTGTAAACATGGGTACCATCATTGATATCATCCTGACTAACTTGCCCTCCAAATACACCTCTGTTTTCAACCAGGATCTCAGCGATCACTGCCTCATCGCCTGCGTTCGCAATGGGTCAGCGGTCAAACGACCACCCCTTATCACTGTCAAACGCTCCCTAAAACACTTTTGCGAGCAGGCCTTTCTATTCGACCTGGCCCAGGTATCCTGGAAGGATATTGACCTCATCCCGTCAGTAGAGGACGCCTGGTTGTTCTTTAAAAGTGCTTTCCTCACCATCCTAAATAAGCATGCCCCTTTCAAAAAACGTAGAACTAAGAATAGATATAGCCCTTGGTTCACTCCAGACTTGACTGTGGCGCACTGCATTAGCATCGATTAGCCCCCGCGATATGCAGCTATTCAGGGAAGTCAGGAACAAGTACACACAGTCAGTTAGAAAAGCAAAGGCCAGCTTTTTCAAACAGAAATTTGCTTCCAGAACTAACTCCAAAAAGTTCTGAGACACTGTAAAGTCCATGGAGAATAAGAGCACCTCCTCCCAGTTGCCCACTGCATTGAGGCTCGGAAACACTGTCACTTCCGATCAATCCACGATTATCGGAAATTTCAATAAGCATTTTGCTACGGCTGGCCATGCTTTCCACCTGGCTACCCCTACCCCGGCCAACAGCTCTGTACCCCCGGCAGCTACTTGCCCAAGTCCCCCCCGCTTCTCCTTCACCCAAATCCAGACGGCTGATGTTCTGAAAGAGCTGCTAAGTCTGGACCCCTACAAATCTGCTGGGCTAGACAATCTGGACCCTCTCTTTCTGAAATGATCAGCCAAAATTGTTGCAACACCTATCACTAGCCTGTTCAACCTCTCTTTCGTATTGTCTGAGATCCCTAGAGATTGGAAAGCTGCCGCGGTCATCCCCCTCTTCAAAGGGGGAGACACTCTAGACCCAAACTGTTATAGACCAATATCCATCCTGCCCTGCCTTTCTAAAGTCTTCGGAAGCGAAAGTTAACAAACAGATAACTGACCACTTCGAATCCCACCGTACCTTCTCTGCTATGCAATCTGGTTTCCGAGCTGGTCATGGGTGCACCTCAGCTACGCTCAAGGTACTGAACGATATCATAACCGCCATCGATAAAAGACAGTACTGTGCAGCCGTCTTCATCGACCTGGCCAAGGCTTTCGACTCTGTCAATCACCGCATTCTTATTGGCAGACTCAACAGCCTTGGTTTCTCAAGTGACTGCCTTGCCTGGTTCTCTAACTACTTTGCAGACAGAGTTCAGTGTGTCAAATCGGAGGGCCTATTGTCCGATCCTCTGGCAGTCTCTATGGGAGTGCCACAGGGTTCAATTCTTGGGCCAACCCTTTTCTCTATATACATCAACGATGTCGCTCTCGCTGCTGGTGACTCTCTGATCCAACTCTACGCAGATGACACCATTCTGTATACATCTGGCCCCTCTTTGGACACTGTGTTTACTAACCTTCCAACAAGCTTCAATGCCATTCAACACTCCTTCCGTGGCCGCCAACTGCTCTTAAACGCTAGTAAAACTAAGTGCATGCTTTTCTATCGAATGCTGCCCGCACCCGCCCACCGGACTATCATCACTACTCTCGACGGGTCCGACTTAGAATACGTGGACACCTACAAATACCTAGGCATCTGGTTAGACTGTAAACTCAACTTCCAGACTCACATCAACCATCTCCAATCCAAAATTAAATCCAGAATTGGCTTCCTATTTCGCAACAAAGCCTCCTTCACTCATGCTGCCAAACATGCCCTTGTAAAACTGACTATCCTACCGATCCTTGATTTCGGCGATGTCATTTACAAACTAGCCTCCAACACTCTACTTAGCAAATTGGATGTAGTCTATCACAGTGCCATCCGTTTTGTTACCAAAGCCCCATACACTACCCACCACTGGGACCTGTATGCTCTCGTTGGCTGGCCTTCATTATATATTCGTCGCCAAACCCACTGGCTCCAGGTCATCTATAAGTCTTTATTAGGTAAATCCCCGCCCTATCTCAGCTCACTGGTCACCATAGCAACACCCACCAGTAGCATGCGCTCCAGCAGGTATATCTCACTGGTCACCCCCAAAGCCAACACCTCATTTGGCCGCCATTCCTTCCAGTTCGCTGCTGCCAATGACTGGAACGAATTGCAAAAATCATTGAAGCTAGAGGTTCTTATCTCCCTCACTAACTTTAAGCATCAGCTGTCAAAGCTGCTTATCGATCACTGCACCTGCCCATCTGTAAATAGCCCACACTACTACCTCATCCCCATATTTATTTTTTGTTATTTTCGCTAATCTTGCACTCCAGTATCTCTATCTGCACATCATAATTTGCACATCCTTCATTCCTGTGTTAATGATGATAATTCTGTAATTTATGTCACCACTATAGTCTATTTATTGTCCTACCTCCTAACCTTACTGCATTTTGCACTACATTTTGCACTCTGTATATAGATTTTCTATTGTGTTTTTGACTATGTTTGTTTACTGTGTAACTCTGTGTTGTTTTTGTCGCACTGCTTTGCTTTGTCTTGGCCAGGTCGCAGTTGCAAATGAGAACTTGCTCTCAACTGACCTACCTGGTTAAATAAAGGTGAAATAAAATTTTAAAAAATACATTGTACTTGAGGAACAATGGGAAAGTAATTTTGATTTGAAAGTTGATAAACTAGTATACTCACTTTTGAGAAAACGGCCTTTGCATGTTTTGGTACTACTACTAGAGAGCCCTTCTTTGTCTACACCTATTCAGCATAGTTCACACCCTCTTAAGCCTTAGCCCCACCCATCTCTTTAAGGGTTGATCCGAGCGTTCTGTACTAACTTGCCAGCTACTTCCAGACATCTAAGAGAGAGAGAACAGCTCACTGAACATTACTCGTCCTAGCAGAGCTGGTTAGGCTGTTATGTTATCCAGAGCTTTGGTGACTGCAACTGTGCTGTCAGATTGTCCGTTCGTAAATTCAGAGCGTTTCGCGTTCATAGCGCACACTGGACACTCTGGCCAATGAGTAGGGTTGATCCGAATGTTCTGACCTCACGGCAGTCAAGCACCCAAGCTAACTGGCTAACATTGGCTAGCTACTTCCAGACACTTAATGAGAGAAGACCTCATTCTGACCATTTTACTCACCCTAGCAGAGCTGGTTAGGCTGTTTTCATGTTATCCAGAGCGCTGGTGTCTGTAACTGTGCTGCTGACTGACACTGGCCACATATTCAACGATTGTTGAGCGTTCATTAAGTTCTGACACACTAAGACGAGAGTCTTTTGTTAAGACGTAGCTTCAGTTTCCTGTCAATTTCTTGCATGGAATAGCCTTCACTTCTCAGAACAAGAATAGACTGACTAGCTGGCTGGCTAAACAATGGACCGTAATCACAACTCATGACGTTACTGCCCTGCATGAATCTGCAGGTAGCTAACCAACCAGGTTCAATGTTAGCTAACTAACATTAGGCTATAACTAGAAAAGCAAATGTGTCTGAGATACGAAGAATAAGATCATACACAATATTAGCTAGCTAACAGTACACTTTAACCTTTTCAAACATACCAACAAACGGGTGTGATCATTCTACAGTGGTCCCTGCAGCGTACGATAAAACCGGTTTGATTAGCTTCATTATAACGTCCAGTTTCGATTGACGCAACAGTCAGCATTTGAGCTGGCCACACTGTTTTTTCACAGAAACATTTTGCACAAACACAGCCCTTACAAAGTTATGTCCAGAATGTGGATGCAATGTTCAGACATTCACAGAAGTAGCGACAGCATACACAATCATCCAAACCTGAAAATGTAGGCTACATTAGTCCTAGCACTAACTGAGGAAAGATTGACGTAACACAAGCTGTCATATTTTTATAACTCTCGGCTGACAGAAACTACAATATGAATTAGCTAATAGCAATTACTATATATAATTCATCACATGACTGGTGAGCTCAACATTGATCTAAATAATTGAAATTCTTTCTAGAAATCAAAACTAATCCGACGATGGGTAGTGATTTATTGATACAAGTGATGCATGCCAATTGGTATAGCAGTCCCACACTCTTACAGCATCTGCTCTCCAACAGCACAGGTGCCTGTGGAACAGTCAGGTCGAACAGGAAGGGGATGCCTGCATTCAGATGCAGGAAGATGCAGAGAGGGAAGGTGGAGTTCAAGCAGAACGGTCAACAGCTGGCAGTAAAGTGGCATGACAAACCAGGAGTCCATGTCCTCTCCACTGTCCATAAAGCAACCATGTCAGCCTCAGGGAAGGTGGACCACCTCTCAGGGAGAGGATGTTCTGTGACTGCTCTCAGGGAGAGGATGTTCTGTGACTGCTCTCAGGGAGAGGATGTTCTGTGACTGCTCTCAGGGAGAGGACTGATAGAAGAATAACAGAAAGGTCATGATCAGTTTATTGCACCCTGAGAGCAGAGACGCCTAGTTTGTGCATAAGTAGAAAGAGTGCTGAAGACTTCATAGCTTCTGACAGACTAGTACTATGAGTAATACGTTTGTATTATTATTTTAGGGCGTGGATCAGCTTTAATATTGAGCATAGATTGTTGCTTCCATCAATGCAAAGCTGTCATCAAGGCAAAGGGTGGCTACTTTGAAGGATCTCACTTTTTAACACTTTTTTGGTTACTACATGATTCCATATGTGTTATGTCATAGTTTTGATGTCTTCACTTTTATTCTACAACGTAAAAATAGTGCAAATAAAGAAAAACCCTTGAATGAGTAATATTCCAAACTTTTGGCCCCCAGTGTATATACAAATACACACAAACACATACACACTTTATTTTTTGTTGAATACACCTTCCTTTATTATTCCCCAAACCCTCCCACTGCTCCCCCTACTGGAGTAAACTAATAAACAATTACACTTCCTGCTTATACATGCTAAACACATTTTACAGACAATCTATTTTACAATAGTTATATGTGTTAGTTTTTAGTCCTGGCCTTCCTCTGTTTCTAATGTCCATCCAGTTTGATTTATATTTGCCGTATATCTGTAACTGTTCTATTTCCCAATAGTCCTGAACCTATATACATTCTACAGAGCCTGTATGTTTTACATGGTGTTATCTTGTTGTTATTAGTCCCGCCCTTCAGCTCCATTCAACTCCTCCCATCTATCTCTTAACACCATCCATATTGGATTTATATTTGACATATATTTTTCAACTGTGCTGTGATGCTTCACAAAAGTACAGAACTTTTCTATTCTCATAGTTTCTACAGATTGTAAATTAAAGATATAATAAATAATTATTATATTATTGATCGATTGACTGTGACTTTTCAAGTCACCCATATATATATATATATATATTTTCATTTATCAGAATTTTCTTAAACCAATTTTGGTTTTTAATGCAGGGCTGAGAGACGAGTTCCTTACTTTCCGCCTTCCACGTGCTTCTTCCATTTCTGTGGTAATGCTGCAATTAGTTGGTTGTAATTCTGGGTAGAGCAGACATTTCCATATATCTGTGTTAGCTGCATGTGTGACATAACTCCACCAGTCCTATTTATGATATAATTTACAAAGATTATACCTTTTTTATCAATTAGTGTATTTGAGTTTAACCACAATATGTGTTGTATGTGTTCTGTCTTATCACGAGGATTAAACTGAAATTTCTTTGGCTTGTTTAAAAAATAGCGATATTTTTTAGATTATTTCATTTTCAAATAGCCGAAAGTGAGCGGAAGTAATCTGAATAAAGGGGAAAAGGCCATTCTTGAACATGGGGTGAGACATTCTTACTAATTTACTAGAGAACCCGTTTGAATTTAAGTATAACGTTTGTATGACTGAAGCCTTTAGTGAGAGGTCTAATGCTTTAATATTCATTATATAAATAGGCCCTTTTAATTTGGTCTGGTTTGCCATTCCAAATCAGATTGAATATTTGTTGCTAATATAATTTAAAGCAGGTCACTAGGTGAAGGCCAAACCATGAGTAAATAGGTCAACTGTGATATAACTAAAGAGTTAATCAGGGTGATTTTCCCATTAATAGACGGTGTTTTCCTTTCCATGGTAACAAGATCTTATCTATTTTTGCTAACTTTCTATTAACATTTATTTGAGTGAGATAATTTTTTTATTTCGGTATATGTATACCGAGTATATTCACATCACCGTCAGACCATTTTATTGGTAATCTACACGTAATGTAGAGGAAGGAGGGAGAGAGAGAGGAAGGAGGGAGAGAGAGATGAGAGGAGGGAGAGATGAGAGGAGGGAGAGAGAGATGAGAGGAGGGAGAGAGAGGAAGGAGTGAGAGAAAGATGGGAGGAGGGAGAGAGATATGAGAGGAGGGAGAGAGAGATGAGAGGAGGGAGAGAGAGATGAGATGAGGGAGAGAGAGATGAGAGGAGGGAGAGAGAGATGAGAGGAGGGAGAGAGAGATGAGAGGAGGGGGAGAGAGAGAGATGAGAGGAGGGGGAGAGAGAGAGATGAGAGGAGGGGGAGAGAGAGAGATGAGAGGAGGGAGAGAGAGGAAGGAGAGAGAGAGAGAGAGAGAGATGAGAGGAGGGAGAGAGAGGAAGGAGGGAGAGAGAATGGACTGTCTGTCTGTCTGTCTGTCTGTCTGACCTGTCTGACCTGTCTGACCTGCCTGCCTGTCTGTGGGAGGAAGGAGGGAGAGAGAGGAAGGAGGGAGAGAGAGGAAGGAGGAAGAGAGAGATGAGAGGAGGGAGAGAGAGGAAGGAGGGAGAGAGAGATGAGAGGAGGGAGAGAGAGGAAGGAGGGAGAGAGAGATGAGAGGAGGGAGAGAGAGGAAGGAGGGAGAGAGAGATGAGATGAGAGGAGGGAGAGAGAGGAATGAGGGAGAGAGAGATGAGAGGAGGGAGAGAGAGGAAGGAAGGAGGGAGAGAGAGGAAGGAGGGAGAGAGAGATGAGAGGAGGGAGAGAGAGATGAGATGAGAGGAGGGAGAGAGAGGAAGGAGGGAGAGAGAGATGAGAGGAGGGAGAGAGAGGAAGGAGGGAAAGAGAGATGAGAGGAGGGAGAGAGAGGAAGGAGGGAGAGAGAGAGGAAGGAGGGAGAGAGAGATGAGAGGAGGGAGAGAGAGATGAGAGGAGGGAGAGAGAGGAAGGAGGGAAAGATAGATGAGAGGAGGGAGAGAGAGATGAGAGGAGGGAGAGAGAGATGAGAGGAGGGAGAGAGAGGAAGGAGGGAGAGAGAGATGAGAGGAGGGAGAGAGAGATGAGAGGAGGGAGAGAGAGGAAGGAGGGAGAGAGAGATGAGAGGAGGGAGAGAGAGGAAGGAGGGAGAGAGAGATGAGAGGAGGGAGAGAGAGGAAGGAGGGAGAGAGAGAGGAAGGAGGGAGAGAGAGATGAGAGGAGGGAGAGAGAGATGAGAGGAGGGAGAGAGAGGAAGGAGGGAGAGAGAGATAAGAGGAGGGAGAGAGAGATGAGAGGAGGGAGAGAGAGGAAGGAGGGAGAGAGAGATGAGAGGAGGGAGAGAGAGGAAGGAGGGAGAGAGAGGATGGAGGGAGATAGAGATGAGAGGAGGGAGAGAGAGGAAGGAGGGAGAGAGAGATGAGAGGAGGGAGAGAGAGATGAGAGGAAGGAGGGAGAGAGAGGAATGAGGGAGAGAGAGATGAGAGGAGGGAGAGAGAGGAAGGAAGGAGGGAGAGAGAGGAAGGAGGGAGAGAGAGAGAGATGAGAGGAGGGAGAGAGAGATGAGATGAGAGGAGGGAGAGAGAGGAAGGAGGGAGAGAGAGATGAGAGGAGGGAGAGAGAGGAAGGAGGGAAAGAGAGATGAGAGGAGGGAGAGAGAGATGAGAGGAGGAAGAGAGAGATGAGAGGAGGGAGAGAGAGGAAGGAGGGAGAGAGAGATGAGAGGAGGGAGAGAGAGATGAGAGGAGGGAGAGAGAGGAAGGAGGGAGAGAGAGATGAGAGGAGGGAGAGAGAGGAAGGAGGGAGAGAGAGATGAGAGGAGGGAGAGAGAGGAAGGAGGGAGAGAGAGAGGAAGGAGGGAGAGAGAGATGAGAGGAGGGAGAGAGAGATGAGAGGAGGGAGAGAGAGGAAGGAGGGAGAGAGAGATGAGAGGAGGGAGAGAGAGATGAGAGGAGGGAGAGAGAGGAAGGAGGGAGAGAGAGATGAGAGGAGGGAGAGAGAGGAAGGAGGGAGAGAGAGGATGGAGGGAGATAGAGATGAGAGGAGGGAGAGAGAGGAAGGAGGGTGAGAGAGATGAGAGGAGGGAGAGAGAGATGAGAGGAAGGAGGGAGAGAGAGATGAGAGGAGAGAGAGATGAGAGGAGAGAGAGAGATGGGAGGGAGAGAGAGATGAGAGGAAGGAGGGAGAGAGATGAGAGGAAGGAGGGAGAGAGAGGAAGGAGGGAGAGAGAGATGAGAGGAGGGGGAGGGAGAGAGAGGAAGGAGGGAGAGAGAGATGAGAGGAGGGGGAGAGAGAGAGAGGAAGGAGGGAGAGAGAGAGAGATGAGAGGAGGGAGAGAGAGGAAGGAGAGAGAGAGAGGAAGGAGGGAGAGAGAATGGAGAGGAGATGAGGGAGAGAGAGGGGGAGAATGAGGGAAGGGGAGAGAGTGGAGAGGAGATGAGGGAGAGAGAGGAGGAGGATGAGGGATGGGGAGAGGAGATGAGGGAGAGAGAGGGGGAGGATGAGGGAGAGAGGGTTTGAGTCAATTGGAGGTGTAACTGTGGATGGTGGTGGCAGCATCATGTTGTGGGGGTGCTTTGCTGCAGGAGGGACTGGTGCACTTCACAAAATAGATGGCATCATGAGGAAGGAAAATTATGTGGATATATTGAAGCAACATCTCAAGACATCAGTCAGGAAGTTAAAGCTTGGTCACAAATGGGTCTTCCAAATGGACAATGACCTCAAGCATACTTCCAAAGTTGTAGCAAAATGGCTTAAGGACAACAAAGTCAAGGTATTTGATTGGCCATCACAAAGCCCTGACCTCAATCCTATAGAACATTTGTGGGCAGAACTGAAAAAGCGTGTGCGAGCAAGGAGGCCTACAAACCTGACTCAGTTACACCAGTTCTGTCAGGAGGAATGGGCCAAAATTCACCCAACTTATTGTGGGAAGCTTGTGGAAGGCTACCAGAAACGTTTGACCCAAGTTAGACAATTTAAAGGCAATGCTACCAAATACTAATTGAGTGTATGTAAACTTCTGACCCAAATAAAAATATTAAATACAAGCTGAAATAAATAATTCTCTCTACTATTATTCTGACATTTCACATTCTTTTAAATAAAGTGGTGATCCTAACTGACCTAAGACAGGATTAAATTTCAGGAATTGTGAAAAACTGAGTTTATGTAATTTCTCTTTTTCATAAATGAATGTAAAGAAACCTGAAACTCCATCTCAACACTTTTAAACTTCCCATAAACACAATGCTTCCCAATGTGACGATAAAGGAAAATCATCTTCATACGTACTTCAGGATGCTTCATGTTTAGCAGACATACAGAGGATAGGATATGATGGGATAAGATGGACCCTGCCTGCTTGCAGCGGTTGCAGTTCATATCAGGAAATCAGTCAATGGAAATAAATTCATTATGCCTTAATCTATGAATGTTACATGAATACAGATATGCAACTTTTGGTCACAGATATCTTTTAAAGAAGGTAGGGGCGTGGATCAGAAGACCAGTCAGTATATGGTGTGACCACCATTTGCCTCATGCAGAGTGACACATCTCCTTCCCATAGAGTTGATCAGGCTGTTGATTGTCGCCTCTGGAATGTTCTCCCACTCCTCTTCAATGGCTGTTTAAAGTTGCTGTATATTGGCGGGAACTGGAAAAAACTGTCATATACATCAATACAGAGCATCTCAAACATGCTCAACTGGGTGACATGTCTGGTGAGTATGCAGGCCATGGAAGAACTGGGACAGTTTCAGCTTCCAGGAATTGTTTACAGATCCTTGCGACATGGGGCCGTGCATTATCATGCTGAAACATGAGGTGATGGTGGTGGATGAAGGTATCTCTGTGCATTCAAATTGAAATCGATAAAATGCAATTGTTAGTAGTTTTCATTAGCTTATGCCTGCCCATACCATAACCCCACCCCCACCATGGGGCACTCTGTTCACAACGTTGACATCAGCAATCCGCTCGCTCACGCAATGCCATACACGCTGCCTGCCATCTGCCCAGTACAGTTGAAACCGGGATTCATCTCTGTAGAGCACACTTTTCCAGCGTGCCAATAGCCATAAAAGGTGAGCGTTTGCCCACTGAAGTCGGTTACGACGCCGAACTGCAGTCAGGTCAACACCCTGGTGAGGACGACGAGCACGCAGGTGAGCTTCCCTGAGACGGTTTCTGACAGTTTGTGCAAACATTATTTGGTTGTGCAAACCCACAGTTTCATCAGTTGTCCGGGTGGCTGGTCTCAGATGATCCCACAGGTGAAGGAGCCAGATATGGCGGACCTGGGCTGGCGTGGTTACACATGGTCTGCGGTTGCGAGGCTGGTTGGATGTACTGCCAAATTATCTAAAACGACGTTGGAGGTGGCTTATGGTAGAGAAATTAACATTCAATTCTCTGACAACAGCTCTGGCGGACATTACTGCAGTCAGCATGCCAATTTTATGATCCCTCAAAACGTCTGTTGTATTGTGACAAAACTGCACATTTTAGAGTGGCCTTTTATTGTCCCCAGCACAAGGTGGTACGTTTTTTGTGCGTATGGAACATATCTGGGAACTTTTATTTCCGCTCATGAAACATGGGGCCAACGCTTTACATGTTGTGTTTATTATTTTTGTTCAGTATAATTATATCCAAGTGGTGCCTTTAAAGTAAATGCGATCTGAAAGGCAGGCAAAGGCGAGGTGATGCAGCTGTCGGTGGAGCATGTCTCTTTCAAAGGCTGCCCCTAATGATTGGAGACAGTTGGTAATTACATAAGGATCACTCCGAGGCCAGTGAGCCATGTGCTGAGGAAGAGCCTCGGCCTTCATAGACATGCAACATGGGGAAGAAGAGGAGGAAGAGGGAAGCTGGCCCTAGACCAATAGGGGAGCAGCCAGCAGCACACATACAGGCTTAGAGACACATGCCAACAGAGAGAATTGAGGGGAGTGGCGAGGGAAAGAGAGGAGGTAAGATGGGGAAACGAGAGAGTGGGGGAAGGAGGAAATAGATAAATACAGGGTAAGAAAGAAAAGGGAAGCACTTGAAGAAAAACAGAAGCAACCAGAGCCAGGGGGGGAGATTGAGGAGGGAGGGGGGAGAGAGGGAGAGAAATAGACAGGGAGATGGAGAGGCAAGGATACAGAGGGGATTGCTGTAGAGAACATGAGGGAAGGAAGAGCGAAATTAGACAGACAGCAAGAGGCAAAAGACATTACATAAATAAGAGATGAAAGAAATAAAAGCTGAAAGAAATCATTCTCTCTACTATTATTCTGACATTTCACATTCTTAAAATAAAGTGGTGATCCTTACTGATCTAAAAGAGGGAATTTCTACTAGGATTAAATGTCAGTTTTTCAATTGTCTGACAGTAGAGTTCTAGTGAACTCTATGGTTTTGTGTTTGATCCCCAGTTAGAGGCAGCTGCTATGCTGGTCTTGTTCCCTGTGTTTGTGGGATATTGTTTGTGATTTTGTGCCAGGTTACTTTTGTTGTTTGCGCCGTTTTCTTTAGTTAATAAAAGTATGATTAACTACTACAGCGCTGCGTCTTGGTCCATTCCTACACACCATCGTGACAGATGCAGACAACTATATTGATTGAAGCTCCAATCTATCTGCAATATTAAAGCACATCTAACCCACCCCACAGTTAGCGCGCAGCTTTTTCCACTGATACTACTTCTTACATCTTACACCCTCCTACACGACCATAAGCACCAAAAACACTGCTGTTGCTCCTAAATGTTTCCACTTCACAATAACAGCACTTACAGTTGGCAGCTTCAGCAGAGCAGAAATTTGACGAACTGACTTGTTGGAAAGGTGGCATCCTGTGAAGGTGCCACGTTGAAAGTCACTGAGCTCTTCAGTAAGGCCATTCTACTGCCAATGTTTGTCTATGGAGATTGCATGGCTGTGTGAAACTGGTGTGGCTGAAATAGCCGAATCCACTCATTTGAAGGGGTGTCTATATACTTTTGTATATATAGTGTACATCTAGCTGGTGTTTCTATGCATCAGCAGGACAGAACAGCAGTTTAGGGTCAGCTCAAGGCAGAAGGTGTGTGTCTCTTCGTTAACAACAGCTGGTGCATGCATCTCTAATATGAAGAAAGTCTCAAGGTTTTGCTCGCCTGAGTTAAAATACCTCATGATAAGGTGTATACCACACTATTTACCAAGAGAGTTAAAATCTATATTTTCTGTAGACTAGTTGTCTATTTACCACCACAAACCGACGCTGACACTAAGACCACACTCAACGAGCTGGAAAGGGCCAAAAGCAAACAAGAAAATGCTCATCCAGAGGCTGGGGATTTTCATGCAGGGAAACATTTGTATATTTAGTGTAAAGTATAGCCATATGATGCATGTCATGTAGTCCAGTGGTTATCAAAACGTGGGGGTTTTCTTTATCTTTAATTGCCAGGTAATTGTGGAGGCCAGGTCATCTGTAGTTGTGTTTTGTGTCATTGTCCTGTTGAAAAACAAATGATAGTCCCACTAAGCACAAACCGGATGGGATATTGCTGCAGAATGCTGCTGTAGCCATGCTGGTTAAGTGTGCCTTGAATTCTAAATAAATCACTGACAGTGTCCCCAACAATGCACCCCCAACACCATCACACCTCTTCCTCCATGCTTCACAGTGGGAACCACAAATGCGGAGATCATCCGTTCATCTACTCTGTGTCTCACAAATAGATGGCGGTTGGAACCAAAAATCGCACATTTGGACGTCAGACCAAAGGACAGGTCTCTTCTTCTTATTGGTGTCCTTTAGTAATGGTTGCAGCAATTTGACCATGAAGGCCTGATTCACACGGTCTCCTCTGAACAGTTGATTTTGAGATGTATTTTTTACTTGAACTCTGTGAAGCATTTATTTGGGCTGCAATCTGAGGTTGGTAACTCTAATGAACTTATCCTCTGCAGCAGAGGTAACTCTGGGTCTTCCTTTCCTGTGGCGGTCCTCATGAGAGCTATCTTCTGTATACCACCCCTATCTTGTCACAACACAACTGAGCTCCAACGCATTAAGGAAAGAAATTACACAAATTATCTTTTAACACTTTTAACAAGGCACATCTGTTAATTGAAATGCATTCCAGGTGACTACCTCATGAAGCTGGTTGAGAGAATGCCAAGAGTTCCAATTCTGGAAGAGGGGCCAGAGTGAAAAACATGTCCACTCAGGTTATGGATGTGTCACTGCAACCTCAATGATGTCACCATTGCCCTTGATTCTAAGCAATGTTGTGCTGCTATTTTTATTGACTTGGCCAAAGCTTTTGATACGGTAGACCATTCCATTCTTGTGGGCCGGCTAAGGAGCCTGAGACCCTACTATTTGCAGAGGGAATTCACGGCGGCCGTTGCTGTTATTGTTTACATCCCGCCCTCCGTGGACGCAAACACAGCATGTGACGTCATCCACTCTGTTATCGCGAGGTTACAGACAGCGCATCCCTGTGCTTTCTTTGCCATTTCGGGGGATTTTAACCATGCATCTCTCTCTTCAACGCTGCCCATGTTCAAACAGTTTGTGAAGTGCCCAACCAGGAATAATACAAACCTGGACTTGTTATATGCTAATGTGAAGGACGCATACAACTCCACTGCACTCCCTCCCCTCGGTAGATCGGATCACAACCTTGTCCACCTCACTCCACTCTACAGGCCTTTAGTCCAACAGCAGCCTGCGACCACCAGGACCATTAGGAGATGGTCCCCAGAGGCGAATGAGGCCCTACAGGACTGCTTTGAAACAACAGACTGGGATGTATTCTGTGAGGCTCATGGGGAGGACATCGATGGACTTACTGACTGCATAACAGACTATATACATTTTTGTGTAGACAACACTGTACCCACCAGGAAGGTACGCTGTTTTCCAAACAATAAACCCTGGGTCACCAGCGACCTGAAGGCCCTGCTGAATAAAAAGAAGAGGGCCTTCAAGGAGAGGGACAAGGACAAATTGAAATGCATCCAGAGGGAGCTGAAGTTGCGGATTGCTGAGAAGAAGAGAGGGTATAAGGAGCAGATGGAGAACAAGCTGAGGCAGAGCCAGGTGAGAGAGGTGTGGAAGGGTATGAGAAATATCACTGACTTCAAAAAGTCAAATAGTGGGCAGACGGAGGGGACCCAGGACAGAGCCAATGAGCTGAACCAATTTTTTAACAGGTTTGATACTGGCCCCGTCCACCTCCCTCCAGCTCCCTACACCACACACCTTCATGGCTGTCCCACCCCCACTTTGCTCAAAACACCTCTGCTGAGACAATCAGTGACCCCTCCTCCACCCCTGCTCCCCCTGGACTGATCCTCAACACCCCCCTTCCCCCCACCTCCCCACCGGGGCTGGCTTTCACCACCAACCAAGTAAAGAGAGAGCTGGAGAGACTACATCAGTGGAAAGCGGCGGGCCCTGATGGCATCAGCCCAAGAGTGCTTAGGGTCTGTGCTGACCAACTGTGAGGAATACTCCAGCGTCTCTTCAACCTTAGCCTGAGTCTAGAAGGGGTCCCTGTGCTGTGGAAAACATCCTGCCTCGTCCCAGTGCCCAAGAAGGCACACCCCACTGTCCTGAATGACTTCAGACCTGTAGCGCTAACATCCCACATCATGAAGACCCTGGAAAGGTTAGTCCCCTGGTGTGTACATCACTGGACCCCCTGCAGTTTGCATACCAGCGCAACATCGGGGTGGATGATGCAATCATCTACCTTCTGCAGAGGGCCTACTCTCACCTGGACAACGCAGGTCGCACTGTGAGGGTTATGTTTTTTTACTTCTCCAGTGCCTTCAATATCCTTCAGCCCCTGCTACTGGGTGAGAAGATGAGGAGGATGAAAGTGGAAGCACCCTTAGTCTCCTGGGTCACGGACTACCTGACCGGTAGGCCACAATTTGTGCGACTACAGAGCTGTGTGTCAGAACGGGCAGTGAGCAACACAGGGGCCCCCCAGGGAACGGTCCTTTCCCCCTTCCTGTTCACCCTCTACACCTCAGACTTCAGATATAACTCTGAAACATGCCACCTACAGAAGTTCTCGGATGACTCCGTAATTGTAGGGTGCATCAGGGGTGGGCAGGAGGAGGAGTACAGGAGCGCAATCAATGACTTTGTGTTGTGGTGTGAGCAGAACTACCTTCAGCTCAACATCAGCAAAACAAAGGAGATGGTTGTGGACTTCAGGAGAACCAAGGCACAACTGACTGCAGTCCCTATACAGGGGATGGATGTGGAAATGGTTGGGTCATACAAGTTCCTGGGAGTCCATATGGACAACAGGCTGGAATGGGCTGGTAACTCCGGGGCCCTGTACAAAAAGGGCCAGAGCCGACTCTACTTTCTGAGGAGGCTCAGGTCCTTCAACGTGTGCAGTAAACTACTGCATACCTTCTACCAGTCTACCATCTTTTTTGCAGTGGTGTGCTGGGGAGCCAACATTAAAGCCGGTGATGCTTCTCGGGTAAATAAGTTGATCAGGAAGGCTAGCTCTGTCCTGGGGATGAGCCTTGACACTCTAGAGGAGGTGGCGGAGAGACGGATCCTGGCCAAACTGCTGGCCATCATGGACAACGCCACCCACCCTCTGCACGCCATGGTTATGACGCAGAGGAGCACCTTCAGTCACAGACTGATCCCACCACGGTGTGCCAGAGAGCGCTACAGGAGGTCCTTCCTGCCGGCGGCTATTAGACTATATAATGCCTCACCGGGGTGCCGTGCCGTCGGCAACATAGATCTGGAACTGTTGGGGTGCTAGGACCTAGTTTAACAATTATGCATCCATCCGTGAGTAACTCTGGTCCGTCATCACTCATTCACTCAGCACCTATTTATTCATGCAGGTCTGTATATACATACTCATGTACAGTTGTTATATCATATCACGTGCAATATTGCAAGTATTTCTTGGACCTAACTTACGTAGTCATTCACTCAGGAATGCATATTAGTATCCTGTCAGTTGCACCTTTTCTCATTGCTTTTAGTATATCGAATGTGCAATACGTGCAGTTGTCTGTAATTAAACCCTGCGCACTAAGGACTGTATTTTACCCCAAATCATACACACACTTAGCTATTTAAGTATCTCTTCCTGTCATTTACCTGTACAGTCTATGTAGCCATGCAAGTATTCACTTATCTGTAAATATAACTGTATATTTACCTGTACAGCTAATTTAACCATGCAAAATATTCACTTACCTGTTCATTTAGCCAGTCTGTCTATTAAGTAAACTATTATTACCCTTGCTCATATCATATGCAATTTTTAGCTACTGAAGTATTTCTCTGCCATCGACCTGTACAGTATAGTTAACCATCCAACAATGTATAGTGTACATATTCAGCCAACCACCCTGTCACGATGTGGGTGTGGGAATGACCAAGACGCAGCGCGGGGATAGTAGTTCGACATTATTTCATTTTACTATGTAATCCTTTCTTGTATGAATTACTATGTATAATCAAACTAAAAATGCGAACCACTTAATACAAAACAAACACTCTAGACAAACGTCACGTTAAACAAAACCAACACGAATGAACGGACGTAAAGAATAGCACACTTACTTTCACCTTGACTGCGAAATACATCGACAACGACCCACACCAGAGTGAAGGACAGACTAACATATATAGGATCCCTAATTAGAGACAATGCGGTGCAGCTGCCTCTAATTAGGGATCCAACCCAAAACCCACACAGAAACGGAAAAGAAAGACACTGACCCTGACCATAACTACATAGAGAAGCAAATAGGCTTCTCTATGGCCAGAGCCTGACACACCCATACTATGCAATGTCTTTTTATAGTTATTTTTGCACTCCAGATATCTTGTATTTCTATACTTTTTCATACTGCCGCTCTATGTATCATCTGGTCTTTTGTGTACTTTCGTTGTGGCATTTTGCACCTGCCCTGTGTTTTGTTGTTGTAGCTGCTTGACAAAGAAATTTCCCCCTCGGGGATCAATAAAGTACCTATCTATCTATTGGTGTCTCTGAGGGGTCTTTAGCCTGGTTTGCTAACTAACTCTCTCAAAGAGTGCAGTGTATAGTCAGAACATCTGCTGTCTCCGTCACTACCTGTCACCAACGGTGTACCCCAAGACTTGATCCTAGGACCTACGCTCTTCTCAATTTACATCAACAACATAGCTCAGGCAGTAAGAAGCTCTTTCATCCATTTATATGTAGATGATACAGTCTTATATTCAGCTGGCCCTTCCCCGTATTTTATGTTAAACGCTCTACAACAAAGCTTTCAAGCTTTCTCTGCCCTTAACCTTGTTCTGAACAAATAAAATAAAATAAAATTGTATTTGTCACATGCGCTGAATACAACAGGTGTAGACCTTACAGTGAAATGCTTACATACAGTGATATACTGGGCAGTACGCACTACCCTCTGTAGTGCCTTGCGGTCGGAGACCGAGCAGTTGCCATACCAGGCAGTGATGCAACCGGTCAGGATTCTCTCGAGGACCCATGCCAAATCTTTTCAGTCTCCTGAGAGGGAATAGGCTTTGTCGTGCCCTCTTCACAACTGTCTTGGTGTGTTTGGACCATTCTAGTTTGTTGGTGATGTGGACACCAAGGAACTGGAGGCTCTCAAGCTCGGTCCTCATTTTCCTGTAGTTCATGATAAGCTCCTTTGTCTTGATCACGTTGAGGGAGAGGTTGTTGTCCTGCCACCACACTGCCAGGTCTCTGACCTCCTCCCTATAGGCTGTCTCATTGCTGATGACACTGTTGTGTCATCAGCAAACTTGATGATTGTGTAGGAGTCTTGCCTGGCCATGCAGTCATGAGTGAACAGGGAGTACAAGAGGGGACTGAGCACGCACCCCTGAGAGGCCCCCGTGTTGAGGATCAGCGTGGCGGATGTGTTGTTACTTACCCTCACCTGGGGGCGACCCGTCAGGAAGTCAAGAATCCAGTTGCAAAGGGAGGTGTTTAGTCCCAGGGTCCTTAGCTTAGTGATGAGCTTTGAGGGCACTATGGTGTTGAACACTGAGCTGTAGTCAATGAATAGCATTCTCACATAGGTGTTCCTTTTGCCCAGGTGGGAAAGGGCAGTGTGGAGTGCAGTAGAGATTGCATCATCTGTGGATCTGTTGGAGCAGTATGCAAATTAGGGTTTCTGGGATAATGGTGTTAATGTGAGCCATGACCAGACTTTAAAAGTACTTCATAGCTACAGATGTGAGTGCTACGGGTCGGTAGTCATTTAGGCAGGTTACCTTAGTGTACTTGGGCACAGGGACAATGGTGGTCTGCTTGAAACATGTTGGTATTTCAGACTCAGTCAGGGACAGGTTGAAAATGTCAGTGATTCAATCTTAGTCCTGTATTGACGCTTTGTCTGTTTGATGGTTTGTTGGAGGGCATTGCAGCATTTCTTATAAGCTTCCGGGTTAAAGTCCCGCTCCTTGAAAGCTGCAGCTCTACACTTTAGCTCAGTGCGGATGTTTCCTGTAATCCATGGCTTCTGGTTGGGGTATGTACAGTACGTACGGTCACTGTGGGAATGACGTCATCGATGCAGTTATTGATGAAGCCATTGACTGATGTGGTGTACTCCTCAATGCCATGGGAAGAATCCCGGAACATATTCCAGTCTGAGCTACCAAAACAGTCCTGTAGCTTAGCATCTGCTTCATTTGACCACTTTCTTATTGACCGAGTCACTGGTACTTCCTGCTTTAGTTTTTGCTAGTAAGCAGGAATCAGGAGGATACAATTATGGTCAAATTTGACAAATGGAGTGCGAGGGAGAGCTTTGTACGCGTCTCTGTGTGTGGAGTAAAGGTGGTCTAGAGTTTTTTCTCCCCCTCTGGTTGCACATTTAACATGCTGATATAAATTAGGTAGAACGGATTTGAGTTTCCCTGCATTAAAGTCCCCGGCCACTAGGAATGCAGCCTCTGGATGAATATTTTCCTGTTTGCTTATGGCCGTATACAGCTCATTGAGTGCGGTTTTAATGTCAGCATCGGTTTGTGGTGGTATATAGACAGCTACGAAAAATATTTTGGTAAATAGCGTGGTCTACAGCTTATCATGAGGTACTCTACCACAGACGAGCAAAACCTCGAGACTTCTTAAGATTTCGTGCACCAGCTGTTGTTTACAAATATACATAGACTGCCGCCCCTTGTCTTGCCAGACGCCGCTGTTCTATCCTGCAAAAAAAGCTTAAAACCCGCCATCATGTCATTGTTAATCCTCCAAAACAAAGGACATGAGGAAGAATGAATGCCCCTCTCTCCACAGGTGTGATTACTACCTCTGAGGGTTTAGAGCTTGAGGGAGTCGCCTCATATAAGTACTTGGGAGTATGGCTAGACGGTACAGTGTCCTTCTCTCAGCACATATCAAAGCTGCAGGCTAAGGTTAAATCTAGACATGGTTTCCTGTATCGTAATCGCTCCTCTTTCACCCCAGCTGCCAAACAAACCCTGAGTCAGATGACCATCCTACCCATGCTTGTGAGGGCTTGGTTGTGATAAGGCCTATTACTCCCACCTAGGGGAGGATGAGAGGCACACAACCAAGTCCTCACACTCCTATTAGGGAGATTATCATCCCCAATCAGAGACAGCTGTCTAGCGTTGTCTCTGATTGGGGATAGTATTTAGACTCCACACACAGCCACCTGTGTGTGGATCATTGTTCATTTGTGTTTGTCTGCACTGCCTGCTGCAAACCAAGTAAGTCACTGTGTTTTGTTAGTATCGTGTTTTTTTTGTTTTTCACTCTCCTTTATTTGTTAATGCTTCGTGAGTACATCTCATTTTCAAATAAAAGGATGACCCTTCACCAGTGCTCCGTCTATCGTCCCTTATATCCGACGCACCGTGACAGAATGATCCACCACCCTGGGACGCAACAAAGGAGTATTACTTTAGGAGATATCCTCCTCGGTATGGGAAAAATTACAGAGGAGGAACACTCCTATTATCGTTCGGTGGAGGAAGGCTGGGGTCCGGAGCAGTCGAGGCGCCGACGACGGAGGACACGTCACCGGGCTAGAACTGAGGACCAGCCTGGAGCCCAGAAAACCCCTCAAACTGATTTTGGGGGGGGGCTATGGGGGTGGTCGGGGATCGAGGGAGAAGAGCCCCGACCACTGCACTCGTGGGGGTTCCAGGAGGAGCCCCTACAGCCGTGGGAGCAGGAGTACAGAGAGGAGTCGGAGGAAGACGACGACGTGCTTCTGTTCCCTCACTCGTGGGGGTTCCCGGAGGAGCCCTCACAGGATGGGGATTGGCGGTGGAGTAGGGACGACAGGGACAGTCGTGCTCCAGCGCCAGTTCCCAGTCCGGTGCCTCCAGCGCCGGTCCAGAGTCGGAGGAAGAGGAGACCGACTCAGCGCACCACACCATCGGTGCGCAACACTAGCCCGGTGCGACCCGTACCAGCTAAACGCACCAACCCAACGGTGCGTTTCCCCAGCCCGGTACGGCCCGCGCCTGCTCCACGCACTAGCCAAACAGTGCGTTTCCCCAGCCCAGCGCGACCCGTGCCAGCGCCTCGCATCAGACCACTGGTGCGTTTCCCCAGTCCTGTACGCCCCGTGCCTACTCCTTGCACGGAGGCTACAACGACGTTCAGTCCCGCTGTGGAGCAGGAGCTCCATAGCGTGTCGGTGCCCAGTCTGGGGCCGAGAGCCAGCCCAACCACAGGGCTGGAAACCATCTCTGCGTCGGTGCCCAGGGTGGGCACGACGTTCAGCCCCGCTGTGGAGCAGGAGCTCCATAGCGTGTCGGTGCCCAGTATGGGGCCGACAGCCAGCCCAACCACAGGGCTGGAAACCCTCTCTGCGTCGGTGCCCAGGGTGGGCACGACGTTCAGCCCCGCTGTGGAGCAGGAGATCCATAGCGTGTCGGTGCCCAGTCTGGGGCCGACAGCCAGCCCAACCACAGGGCTGGAAACCATCTCCGCGTCGGTGCCCAGGGTGGGCACGAATTTCAGCCCCGCTGTGGAGCAGGAGCTCCATAGCGTGTCGGTGCCCAGTCTGGGGCCGACAGCCAGCCCCACCAGAGGGCTGGAAACCATCTCCGCGTCGGTGCCCAGGGTGGGCACGACGTTCAGCCCCGCTGTGGAGCAGGAGCTCCATAGCGTGTCGGTGCCCAGTCTGGGGCCGACAGCCAGCCCCACCAGAGGGCTGGAAACCATCTCTGCGTCGGTGCCCAGGGTGGGCACGACGTTCAGTCCCGCTGTGGAGCAGGAGCTCCATAGCGTGTCGGTGCCCAGTCTGGGGCCGACAGCCAGACCAGCTGCAGGGCTGAAGACCACATCTGCGTCGGTGCCCAGGGTGGGCACGGCGTCCAACCCGAGACCTCCGGTGAGAGTCAACTGCCCGAGGTCTCCGGTGAAGGTCAGCTGCCCGAAACCTCCGGCTAAGGTCAGCAGCCCGAGACCCCCGGAGAAGGTCAGCAGCCCGAGACCCCCAGAGAAGGTCAACAGCCCGAGGCCTCCAGCGAAGGTCAGCAGCCCGAGGCCTCCAGCGAAGGTCAGCAGCCCGAGGCCTCCAGCGATGGTCAGCAGCCCGAGGCCTCCAGCGAAGGTCAGCGCCACGCCACCTCCAGCGAAGGTCAGCGCCACGCCACCTCCAGCGAAGGTCAGCGCCCCGCCACCTCCAGCAAAGGTCAGCGCCCCGCCACCTCCAGCGAAGGTCAGCGCCCCGCCACCTCCAGCGAAGGTCAGCGCCCCGCCACCTCCAGCGAAGGTCAGCGTTCCGCCACCTCCAGCGAAGGTCAGCGTTCCGCCACCTCCAGCGAAGGTCAGCGTTCCGCCACCTCCAGCGAAGGTCAGCGCCCCGCCACCTCCAGCGAAGGTCAGCGCCCCGCCACCTCCAGCGAAGGTCAGCGTTCCGCCACCTCCAGCGAAGGTCAGCAGCCCGGAGCCTCCAGCCACAGCTCAAGGCCTGGAGCCTCCTCCACCGGTGCCCAGTCCAGGGCCGGTCGTCTGCTTCGCTCCAGTGCCGGAGCAGTCCGCTCCACCGGTGCCCAGTCCGGGGCCGGTCGTCTGCTTCGCTCCAGTGCCGGAGCAGTCCGCTCCACCGGTGCCCAGTCCGGGGCCGGTCGTCTACGTCACTCCAGTGCCGGAGCAGTCCGCTCCACCGGTGCCCAGTCCGGGGCCGGTCGTCTGCGCCGCTCCAGTGCCGGAGCAGTCCGCTCCACCGGTGCCCAGTCCGGGGCCGGTCGTCTACGTCGCTCCATTGACGGAGCAGTCCGCTCCACCGGTGCCCAGTCCGGGGCCGGTCATCTGCGTCGCTCCAGTGCCGGAGCAGTCTCCTCCACCGGTGCCCAGTCCAGGGCCGGTCGTCTGCTTCGCTCCAGTGCCGGAGCAGTCCGCTCCACCGGTGCCCAGTCCGGGGCCGGTCGTCTGCTTCGCTCCAGTGCCGGAGCAGTCCGCTCCACCGGTGCCCAGTCCGGGGCCGGTCGTCTACGTCACTCCAGTGCCGGAGCAGTCCGCTCCACCGGTGCCCAGTCCGGGGCCGGTCGTCTGCGCCGCTCCAGTGCCGGAGCAGTCCGCTCCACCGGTGCCCAGTCCGGGGCCGGTCGTCTACGTCGCTCCATTGACGGAGCAGTCCGCTCCACCGGTGCCCAGTCCGGGGCCGGTCATCTGCGTCGCTCCAGTGCCGGAGCAGTCCGCTCCACCGGTGCCCAGTCCGGGGCCGGTTGTCAGCCCCTCTCCAGGGTCGAGGGCTCCCGCACCAGGGTCCAGACAGGACTTGGTGAATGGCGGGAGTACTGAGGGGGGAACCACCGCACCGGGGTCCGGACCGGACCGGGCGTGCAACGGAGAGGTAGGAGGGAAGCTACTCTCACAGCCTGTGTCACGCCCGGAACCGGAGCCCCCACCAGCAACCACCTCAGTACCCCGCCATGTCCCCCCTAGTTTTTGGACATTTTTTCTTTCAGGAGAGGGGGGATTGTTTGTGTGCGATCGGGAGTCCGCACCTTAGGGGGGGGTACTGTGAGGGCTTGGTTGTGATAAGGCCTATTACTCCCACCTAGGGGAGGATGAGAGGCACACAACCAAGTCCTCACACTCCTATTAGGGAGATTATCATCCCCAATCAGAGACAGCTGTCTAGCGTTGTCTCTGATTGGGGATAGTATTTAGACTCCACACACAGCCACCTGTGTGTGGATCATTGTTCATTTGTGTTTGTCTGCACTGCCTGCTGCAAACCAAGTAAGTCACTGTGTTTTGTTAGTATCGTGTTTTTTTTGTTTTTCACTCTCCTTTATTTGTTAATGCTTCGTGAGTACATCTCATTTTCAAATAAAAGGATGACCCTTCACCAGCGCTCCGTCTATCGTCCCTTATATCCGACGCACCGTGACAATGCTAGATTACGGAGTTAATTATAGATCGGCTGCTGCTATGATATGTTTCTTAGGCCTCTCTTTATCTAGTGTTGTGGTGTCTCTCTTGTCGCGATATGTGATGTGTGTTTTGTCCTATATATTTTTTTTTAATCCCCGCAGGAGGCCTTTTGCCTTTTGGTAGGCAATCATTGTAAATAAGAGTTTCTTCTTAACTAGTTAAATAAAGATTAAATAAAAAATAAAATAATAAAAATAATGATCAAAAGAATCTGCCCGTCAGTCAATCAGTCCGTCGGTCCATTAATCAGTCAGTCTATCATGTGGCTGTATCTTTGTGTTGGGAGAGGGGAAGGTGTGGGGTCTGGGCTGGCAGTTGCTAGATGGAGGTGGCATTTGTGGCTGGTCGGTGCTTTATCCAGGGTTGTTGCTGGTGTTGGGGCTGGGACCGGGGAAAAACTGGGTTGGTGTTGGGCCGGGACTGGAAGTAGTGCTGGTACTGGGACCAGGGCTGGAAAACGGGTTGGTTCAGAGGTCAATGGTGGTACTTCCCTGTGGCGTGCTCGCTCCCGTTGACGGTAGGATCTTTGGTCCCTCCTCCACGCATCATCTGTTGCTGGCGCTTGTGCTGGAAACCAGGTACTGGTTCTGGGACTGGTTCTGGGTCTTCGTTGTTGTCTGTTGGGAGGGGTTGGGGGTTGGTGGCTTTGGGATTTGGGTTAGTGGGGTTGGGGTTGGTGGTGTTGGCCCTTGCCCTGGTAGCAAAGGTTCTGAAGAACACCAGTCTCAACGTCAACAGTGAAGAGGCAACTCCGGGATGCTGGCCTTCTTGGCAGATTTGCAAAGAAAAAGCCATATCTCAGACTGGCCAATAAAAAGAAAAGATTAAGATGGGCAAAAGAACACAGACCAGCATCCCAGAGTCGCCTCTTCACAGTTGCCGTTGAGACTGGTGTTTTGCGGGTACTATTTAATGAAGCTGCCAGTTGAGGACTTGTGAGGCGTCTGTTTCTCAAACTAGACACTCTAATGTACTGGTCCTCTTGCTCAGTTGTGCACCGGGGCCTCCCACTCCTCTTTCTATTCTGGTTAGAGCCAGTTTGCGTTGTTCTGTGAAGGGAGTAGTATACAGCGTTGTACGAGATCTTCAGTTTCTTGGCAATGTCTCGCATATAATAGTTTTAATTTCTCAGAACAAGAATAGACTGACAAGTTTCAGAAGAAAGTTCTTTGTTTCTGGCCATTTTGAGCCTGTAATCGAACCCACAAATGCTGATGCTCCAGATACTCAACTAGTCTAAAGAAGGACAGTTTTATTGCTTCTTTAATCACAACAGTTTTCAGCTGTGCTAACATAATTGCAAAAGGGTTTTCTAATGATCAATTAGCCTTTTAAAATGATAAACTTGGATTAGCTAACACAACGTGCCATTGGAACACAGGAGTGATGGTTGCTGATAATGGGCCTCTGTACGCCTATGTAGATATTCCATTCAAAATCAGCCGTTTCCAGCTACAGTGGTCATTTACAACATTCACAATGTCAACACTGTATTTCTGATCAATTTGATGTTATTTTAATGGACAAAAAAATTGCTTTTCTTTCAAAATCAAGTGAACGTTAGTGTGTATATATATATATATACAGTATATATACATAAATAAATACATACACATACATATATACACACCTTTTTAGAATATACCTTCCTTTATTATTCCCCAAACCCTCCCACTGCTCCCCCTATTGGAGTAAACTAATAAACAATAACACTTTGGCTTCTACTTCCAGCTTATACATACTATACACATTTACAGACATTTCATAACTCTGCCTCATTAAAGTGGTGACTGCTATTTATTGAATAATTACCTGTATTGTATTAAATTAATCCTGCAATAATACGCTCATTAGGAATGCTGGGGAACCACGGAAACACGTGTATTTTTGCCACTTTCTGAATTTAACAGATGTATATAGCAGTCCCTTATTTAATATCTGTTGCCTAATAAATCTTGTTCTAAACGTCATAGAACCTGTTAAACCCCAGCCAAACTAATTCTTCCGTAATACACAAATTGTTTAATGATTTATTTACTAACTAAATGATAATACAGGATACACACAGTAATGGGTTATAAAATATGATTCTCATACAATGAAACTGAATATGATAACGGGTCCCTAGCGGACCAACACAATATGACACTTGTTAAACACAATGGACAGAGAGAGAGAGAGATATCTAGGAAGAGAAACACCCTTCAATACATTTGGAGACGCTTAGTACGCTTAGTTAGCCCTAATACCTTGCCCGCACTGCCGCTTTATGGGTCAAAATGTAAATGGATGTATTTACTTTGTTGAAGGTCTTCGTTGATTATCTCTGTTGTCCACAAGATGCCACAATGTCCCTTCTTTTCGTTGTCTGCTTCCTAGAACTCAATCCTGAAGATTGGTCTTCTGAGGGCGGCTAATCAGCCGTGGTAGATGCCCCCTTTGATGGGGATGAAAGCAGTGTAGACCTTCGATGACTTAGAAGAGAGTAAATGTGGTGATTCTGCTCGAATCCACCTACTTAGATACAGTTCTCAACCGTAGCATTGATTGTTCCAAAAGATTGTTTTGATGGAACTTCATGTTGTCTTTTTGGGGGTCGTGACTTATCGTAGACCTTCGGCTGCAGCGCGAGGTCCTCTAGTCAAGACAGTAAATTCGAGGTTCACATGCTTTATACTTTTTGGGCAGGGCAGGATGTTTCTTTCTTTTGTGATCGCTCCATGAATTCCCTGAGCGTAGCTTGGGCAAGCAAGGCATTAGAATTATCTATGATCTCGTGTAAAGAGCTTACATCACAGTCTTATCGTCACCAAACCTTCTCTTTAATCTGGATATTTTCTACCAAACGTAACGGATGTAGACATCATTTACACAGTATGAACACTCTTAAAGTTACAATGTTTTCGTCATCACGACTTCTTTTAACTTTTAACGACATCACATAATCAACATTTCATATTCATATGCCAACAGTCCTCATTTTCTCCATTTCGGATAAAAGTAATCATGTTCCAATGTCTTGTTTCATAAAGTTTTAGTCTTAAGAACAAAGGATCATAAACTGGGCCTCTTCTCTTTTCCTGTGGGGGAAAAGAGGGCCTGTTTGTCTTCAGCCATTAAAGGTGTCAGAACTCCCCCTTCCATCACCTCAATCCACTCAACCCCGCCCCCTTTTGGGTGGGTGAGGAGCTTGGCAGAGATGCTCCATCACATGACCTGTTTAACCTCAAGTCGTGTGTTAGTTTTTAGTCCTGGCCTTCCTCTGTTTCTAATGTCCATCCAGTTTGATTTATATTTGCCATATATTTGTAGCTGTTCTATTTCCCAATAGTCCTGAACCTATATACATTCTACAGACCCTGTATGTTTTACATGTGTTATCTTGTTGTTATTAGTCCCGCCCTTCAGCTCCATTCAACTCCTCCCATCTATCTCTTAACACCATCCATATTGGATTTATATTCACCATATATTTTTCAACTGTGCTGTGACGCTTCACAAAAGTAAATAATTATTATATTACTGATCGATTGACTATGTCTTTTCAAGTCACCCAGTATTGCTATCTGCAGCGTTGCTATCTGTTACAATTCTTCAGCCATTCCTGGACCTGTGACCAAAAACAAGCTACATTTGGACAAAAGCCAAAATAAATGATCTAATGGCCTAATGGCTCTGCCTCCTCGCAGCAAAATCTGCAGAGCTGGGAAGATTGTATCCCCCATATACTGTATATAACATTTTATTGCTTGCAAGAAGTTTGCCATTCCCAAAAAAATGCTCATATAATTCTCATATAATTTAAAGCAGGTCAAAACCATGAGTAAATAGGTCAACTGTGATATAACTGTGATATAACTAAAGAGTTAATCAGGGTGATTTTCCCATTAATAGACGGTGTTTTCCTTTCCATGGTAACAAGATCTGATCTATTTTTGCTAACTTTCTATTAACAATTATTCAAGTGAGATTTTTATTTCGGTATATCTATACCGAGTATGTCCACATATAGTACACATCATAATTTTGTTTTAATCCAGAGAGGTTAGAAAAATTATCTAGATACTCTATGAGGCTGTGGAGGGATTCTATTTAAGGTGTTGATTGGCTGTGCGAATAAAAGCCCCTCTCCGTTCATCTTAAACAATTACAAAATCAAAGCCTGGCAACCCAACGTGCGGCTGTTTTAAAATGCCACCTCATTTGCATGTGCAGTTTATGAACAATTGGCGCAAGGCGGGTTTGTGTCTCGTCACATTATTTCAAATCATTTGAAAATTCCAAGTGGATTACCTCCCGTTTCTGATGGGTGTCAAAAACCCTCCGACTTCCAAAGTTGCCGGGAGTTTCTAATCTATGAGGGGGGATTTTAAAAAGAATCCCTCACTGCATCTCATCTCCTCAACCCCTCAGAGTGCCACATGGCTCATAAGGAGGCCACTCCTCGAGAGTCCCACGCTAAATCAGATTAATTTCAACATCGTAAATAGCTGGAAAACGTATCCCCCAGGGGGCCGCTGTCTCTCTGGCATGTTGGAGAAACAAATGTGTTTGAGTGCCGCATTAAGGTTTTATCTCTGACAAGCGAGATTCGAGATCTTAATCCAGCCTTTGTTTTAGAAACAGTAATAGGGCTGGGAGGGAAATGTCATTGGGATATTGTTACGTTGCTGTTGTCTCCCCTCAAAACTGGCTACATTGATGATTTTTTATGAATTTACCAGAGTAATACATTATAGTACAATGACAGGCATTTGAATCATATAAATATAATCTAGGCATTCTATGTCTATACTTGGAAGTGGTCCATACTTCCAACTATCCAAGCTGTGGTTTATTGTCGGGATGCGCTGATTGCAGTTGATGTACTGTTCATGCGTTTCAGCTATTAAGACGTCTGATTCCGAATACATGAATACCTAAACGCACAAAAAAACATTTCACAAAACAAAAACAGAAAAATGTGGGACTTAATATAAGCAGGGTTGACCTTAACTCGGGCGACCTCTTCCCTTTCGCTGCTCTCAGTTTATTTGCATTTGTTGGACCATTTTTGGTGTCATGGCTTTTTCCAGCTTGTTTACAGTTAATAGGATGAAATGAACAGGCCAAATAGCTGACCGTTTATAAGCCTGGTTATACATCCTAATACTGGAGAGGGTTTACATCAACAGGGCTGCTGCCTAGAGTAGCTCCCCATATCTGCATGATGACAAATGAGAGAAGATATCAGCTAAATAAAACGGTTAGCCCTATGCCTGGTAGGAACATTTGTATTAATGGTCTGTATTGAGATTCAACTAACAATGACTACAATGTTCAAATAGCATTTTTTATTTAAAATGCTTTAGTGGTGCTTGTTTGAGCTTATCTGGCGCAATGGGACCAAATGAATAGTCCCAAAAATGCAAACCCTGCCCATCTAGAACTCCAGGCAGACTCAATTAAATGCTCAAACTACACTGAACAAAAATATAAACGCAACATGTAAAGTGTTGGTCCCATGTTTCATAAGCTGAAATAAAAAGATCCCCGGAATGTTCCATACGCACAAAAAGCAGATTTCTCTCAAATGTTGGGCACAAATTTGTTTACATCCCTGTTAGTGAGCATTTCTCCTTTGCCAAGATAATCCATCCACCTGACAGGTGTGGCATATCAAGAAGCTGATTAAACAGCAGTATCATTACACAGGTGCACCTTGTGCTGGGGACAATAAAAGGCCACTCTAAAATGTGCAGTTTTGTCACACAACACAATGTCACAGATGTGTTTTGAGGAAGTGTGCAATTGGCATACTGACTGGAGGAATGCCCACCAGAGCACCAGAGCTATTTCCAGATAATTGAATGTTAATTAGTAGGAAAATACTCACCTTCGATGGCCACTGGCACGCTGAAGTGTGCTCTCCACTGATGAATCCCGGTTTCAACTGTACCAGGCAGATGGTAGACAACGTGTATGGCGTTGTGTGCGCGGGCGGTTTGCTGATGTCAACGTTGTGAACAGAGTGTCCCATGGTGGCGGTGGGGTTATGGTATGGGATGGGCAGGCATAAGCTATGGACAACGAACACAACTGCATTTAATCAATGGCAATTTGAATGCAGGTAAAGTTGTAAACATATGAATATATCCGCTATGCCCGTGGGATAGGAAGCAATGTGAATTATATTGTGCTTACGTGATGAATTTAAAAGTGACAAGCTATTCAGACCAGTCTTTCTGATAGAATTTTCATTAACTACATTTGGTCTGTCTCAAGTGTAGAGCGCCTATAGAGCATGGTCATCGCATCCCTGACTAGGCTACTTACTAACGTTACCTCAGACAAAAGGCCAGTCAGGACTACTGCAACTCGCTGTTGGCTGGGCTTACCGCTTGTGCCATCAAACCCCTGCAATTTATCCAGAACGCTGCAGCCCATCTGGTGTTCAACCTTCCCAAGTTTTCCCATATCACCCCGCTCCTCCGCACACACTCCTCTATCTTCCAGTCGAAGCTCTCCTTCCACTACAAGACCATGGTACTTGCCTATGGCGCAACAAGAGGAACTGCCCCTCCCTACCTTCAGGCTATGCTCTAACCCTACACCCCAACCTGAGTACTTTGATGATGATGATGATGAAGGAATCACCTTGGCTTCATGACTCAAATTAATCTTAATTTGAGCCAGTTTCCTATAGCGGGAAATGAATCATGCAGCAACAGGAAATGTGTCAGGTCCTGACTATAGGGAGGCCTCTAGCCATCTTTATGTTGGTCTGGAGGTGACTGTCAGGGCCTGACTATAGGGAGGCCTCTAGCCATCTTTATGTTGGTCTGGAAGTGACTGTCAGGTCCTGACTATAGGGAGGCCTCTAGCCATCTTTATGTTGGTCTGGAAGTGACTGTCAGGGCCTAACAGAGGGGTTTTTCTAGGAAAATCAGTGTTTCTTTTTGTTGGTCCCCGATTAGAGGCAGCTGCTCTGCATTGTCTCTAATTGGAGATCCTACTTAAGGTGTTGAGTTTCCCACCTGTCTGTGGGTTATTGTTGGTGCATGTCGCACATCATTTCATGGTTGCTCCCTTTTCCTTTTGTTGTTTTTGCAATACCGATAATGAAGTATGTCGATTGACTACAGCTCTGCGCCTTGGGTCCTGCCTACCACCTGCTCTGACAAAATGTGAATTATGTGGATTATAATTAATGGAAATTTTTTGTAGGGGTTGATAAATGTTCATTAGGGCAAATCAGTCTGACATTTTCACACTTTGGACGGCTTTTTAATTCTTGAATACACTACAAGTTCATTTCCTGCTCTCAGCAACAAAAAAGTGATCAAATTAAGATCCTACATCTAACTATACCTGTCTATCTGTGAAAAAAGTTGAATAGCTTTTTGACATTCTCTCACAGACAATACCGTTTGGTGGTCTACATGTTATTTTTGGGGTTTGTTCTACGTGGGCAGAAGCTCAAGAGGAGATGTGAAAGGTTCCATAACAACAATCTCCCCTTGTGCACACCAACCATCTCCAATCCAAAATTAAATTCAGAATTGGCTTCCTATTTCGCAACAAAGCCTCCTTCACTCATGCTGCCAAACATGCCCTTGTAAAACTGACTATCCTACCGATCCTTGATTTCGGCGATGTCATTTACAAACTAGCCTCCAACACTCTACTTAGCAAATTGGATGTAGTCTATCACAGTGCCATCCGTTTTGTTACCAAAGCCCCATACACTACCCACCACTGCGACCTGTATGCTCTCGTTGGCTGGCCTTCATTATATATTCGTCGCCAAACCCACTGGCTCCAGGTCATCTATAAGTCATTACTAGGTAAATCCCCGCCCTATCTCAGCTCACTGGTCACTATAGCAACACCCACCCGTAGCATGCGCTCCAGCAGGTATATCTCACTGGTCACCCCCAAAGCCAACACCTCCTTTGGCCGCCATTCCTTCCAGTTCGCTGCTGCCAATGACTGGAACGAATTGCAAAAATCATTGAAGCTAGAGGTTCCTATCTCTCTCAATAACTTTAAGCGTCAGCTGTCAAAGCTGCTTATCGATCACTGCACCTGTATATAGCCCTTCTGTAAATAGCCCACACTACTACCTCATCCCCATATTTATTTTTGTTATTTTCACAAATCTTGCACTCCAGTATCTCTATTTGCACATCATAATTTGCACATCCTTCATTCCTGTGTTAATGATGATAATCTGTAATTTATCTCACCACTATGGTCTATTTATTGTCCTACCTCCTAACCTTACTGCATTTTGCACTACATTTTGCACTCTGTATTTAGATTTTCTATTGTGTTTTTACCATGTTTGTTTACTGTGTAACTCTGTGTTGTTTTTTTGTCGCACTGCTTTGCTTTGTCTTGGCCAGGTCGCAATTGCAAATGAGAACTTGTTCTCAACTGACCTACCTGGTTAAATAAAGGTGAAATAAAAAAATAAGAAAAAATACAAGTATTCTCTTTGTAGAACTGTAGTATTTATTATAGGCATTAGTAGTATATTTTTCTTCTACTGTATATATGTCACACACAAATAAATAAATTAAAAACGTAACCAGCACTTGACTTCTGAATGTTCCAGGCAGGTTCAAGAATGTTCTTTGTCTGGTGAACCTCGTCTTGTTTTGGGCAATCTAAGCTGGTTTTAGAGCTGTTGTGATGTTGGGTTTGGGGATCTGTGACTTTGACCCTGTGGTCCTTTCTGTGCTCCACAGCCAGGTGGACAACCCTCTGGTCCTTTCTGTGCTCCACAGCCAGGTGGACAACCCTCTGGTCCTTTCTGTGCTCCACAGCCAGGTGGACAACCCTCTGGTCCTTTCTGTGCTCCACAGCCAGGTGGACAACCCTCTGGTCCTTTCTGTGCTCCACAGCCAGGTGGACAAGCCTCTCCCTGAAGTGGTGCATTCTGGGCTCGTACACTTTCTTCATCACCCACTGCTTTGACCTCTTGCAGAAGATTTGTTGGTACTGCAAGTCCCCTGGAAAGACATGACATGTAACGCCAGGGTAGTGGGTTTGATTCCAGGGACCACCCATACGTTAAATGTATGCACCCATGACTGTTTTACTTATATCATGAGGATGTATAATACATAAAGAATGATAACGAGGATGTGGAACCATACAATAAACCATGTCCATCTGTACACTAATAAAGCTACAGTAGACTGGTACGTGTTTTCTCAACCTGGTATACAAATTTGGAAAACATACAATATGTTACGAATTCTAGCTAGCTGGCTAACATTAGCTAGGCTAGGGGTTAAAGTAAGGTTAGGGTTACGTTTAGGAGATAGGTTAAAGGGATAGTGGAGGGGTTAGCTGTTAGGGTTAGGGAAAGGGTTAGCTAAAAGGAGTTTGAGGACTATTTGGCTTGTAGATAGTTTAGTGTATTGGTGATTTTCTCAATGAGGGATTGTGCTTTCATAATGACTTTTGGCTGTCCTGGCTTGTTTTGCATCCCACATTCTCATTATGCTCCAGGATAGCAAGATGTGTCATGCCCAGCTGCCGCTTTGGGGTGAACTTTGGGAGAGCACTGTGGAATGCCTCCAGATGGCCTGTGTGTTTATAAAGACAAAACAGAGTAGACTAAGTCTTTAGGCTTTTCTGATTGAAAATATAAAAGCATTATGCTGTTATGTTATTGATGACAACTAACCTGTATGTTTGAAGAGATAGATCAGTGAGAGATCAGTTGACCAATGTTTGTCCAACACAAGAGAGATCTTCAAACACAACAACATTCATGGACAGTCACTTCTTGCTACTGTCAGATCAGATAGGTCAGGGTTTTGACAGTGGACCTCCTCCCCCTCCTCTGTCCAGCTGTGTTTGCGTGTAGTGAGAAAATTGTCAATTTTTATGACACATATTATATGTTAATAACATATTAATTGACATATACAGTGAAAGAGGAGCAGTGAAATTGCTGTTTCATCTAATATGAAGACAGCGCAAACATGTCTGGGACCAGTCTATAAATCTACATTGTATTACAACACTGATGGAGATTTACCAGCCAGATCGCTTAAGATTAACACGTCCGTCCATGTTCTGAGGATGTAAATGCCTTCAAAACCAGCCACAAAGGCAACCAGCAACTCTATTACCATCAAATAGGCTAGGGCATTGTGAACGGGAGTGGTGGGTGCAATCCCATGACTCCGGATCCGAAGGTTGCAGGTTAACATGTTTGTTTTAACCTAATCCCAAACCTTAACTTCAAAATGTGATGTTTGGAGAAAAATGGATAACCTTTAGAATCTGAAGTCAAATTGGTAAAAACCGTGAGGTCTTCTTGAATTCAAACTGAACTTAACATCCAACCCAACCACTACTCACAGCCCAGTGACTATGCCACTATTATGGTGTTATGATTTAATTTGCCTCCAAAACATCTGTTTCAGGTCTCTAGTGAGGGTTCGGCTCCTCACAGTTGGTCAATAAGGGATGGGTGGGGAGACGAACCCTGACACACACACACACACACACACACACACACACACACACACACACACAGATCAGCACACAGTGCCTTCATCACATCCCTTGACTTTTTACACAATTTGTTTTACAGTCTGAATTTAAATTTGATTCACAAATTTAGCCTCATGGTGACACAAATACCCCATAACGTCAAAGTGGAATTATGTTTTTAGAAATGTTTACAAATTAATAATAAAAAAACAAAAAGCTGAAATGTCTTGAGTCAATACCTCTGTTATGACAAGCCTAAATAAGTTGTAAAATAAAAATGTGCTCAACAAGTCACACAATAAGTTGCATGATTTTTGAATGACGACCTCATCTTTGTACCAACACATACAATTATCTTTAAGGCACCTATTAGTAGATGGGTAAAAATAAAAAAGCAGACATTGAATAACCCTGTGAGCGTGGTGAAGTTATTAATAACACTTTGGATGGTGTATCAATACACCCAGTCACTACAAAGATACAGGCGTCCTTCCTAACTCAGCAGTCGGAGAGGAAGGAAGCACTCAGGGATTTCCAACTAGCTCTCACAGTCTCACGTCAGAATTAGATGTTCATCCATGTTTCTTAAATGTCAAATTTAGAAGTTGTTGCAAACGCCAAATTTCAAAGAGTTTAAGTTTAGGCATTAACTCAGAATGGTTAAGGTTAGGGTTAAGGTCTGGTATACGCTTAAAGCAAAACTGAAACCTACTGGAACCTAACAGATGCATACGCCCATCCACCATCCACATCACCCTAGCAAAACTGAAACCTACTGGAACCTAACAGATGCATACGCCCATCCACATCACCCTAGCAAAATGAAACCTACTGGAACCTAACAGATGAATACGCCCATCCACCATCCACATCACCCTAGCAAAATGAAACCAACTGGAACCTAACAGATGCATACGCCCATCCACATCACCCTAGCAAAACTGACACCTACTGGAACCTAACAGATGAATACGCCCATCCACCATCCACATCACTCTAGCAAAACTGAAACCTACTGGAACCTAACAGATGCATACGCCCATCCACCATCCACATCACCCTAGCAAAACTGACACCTACTGGAACCTAACAGATGCATACGCCCATCCACCATCCACATCACCCTAGCAAAACTGAAACCTACTGGAACCTAACAGATGAATACGCCCATCCACCATCCACATCACTCTAGCAAAACTGAAACCTACTGGAAACTAACAGATGCATACGCCCATCCACCATCCACATCACCCTAGCAAAACTGAAACCTACTGGAACCTAACAGATGCATACGCCCATCCACCATCCACATCACCCTAGCAAAACTGAAACCTACTGGAACCTAACAGATGCATACGCCCATCCACCATCCACATCACCCTAGCAAAACTGACACCTACTGGAACCTAACAGATGAATACGCCCATCCACCATCCACATCACCCTAGCAAAACTGACACCTACTGGAACCTAACAGATGCATACGTCCATTCACCATCCACATCACCCTAGCAAAACTGAAACCTACTGGAACCTAACAGATGAATACGCCCATCCACCATCCACATCACCCTAGCAAAACTGAAACCTACTGGAACCTAACAGATGAATACGCCCATCCACCATCCACATCACCCTAGCAAAACTGAAACCTACTGGAACCTAACAGATGCATACGCCCATCCACATCACCCTAGCAAAACTGAAACCTACTGGAACCTAACAGATGCATACGTCCATCCACCATCCACATCACCCTAGCAAAACTGAAACCTACTGGAACCTAACAGATGCATACGCCCATCCACCATCCACATCACCTTAGCAAATCTGAAACCTACTGGAACCTAACAGATGCATACGCCCATCCACCATCCACATCACCCTAGCAAAACTGACACCTACTGGAAGCTAACAGATGCATACGCCCATCCACCATCCACATCACCCTAGCAAAACTGACACCTACTGGAACCTAACAGATGAATATGCCCATCCACATCACCCTAGCAAAACTGACACCTACTGGAAGCTAACAGATGCATACGCCCATCCACCATCCACATCACCCTAGCAAAACTGACACCTACTGGAACCTAACAGATGAATACGCCCTTCCACATCACCCTAGCAAAACTGACACCTACTGGAACCTAACAGATGAATACGCCCATCCACATCACCCTAGCAAAACTGACACCTACTGGAACCTAACAGATGAATACGCCCATCCACATCACCCTAGCAAAACTGACACCTACTGGAACCTAACAGATGAATACGCCCATCCACATCACCCTAGCAAAACTGACACCTACTGGAACCTAACAGATGCATACGCCCATCCACCATCCACATCACCCTAGCAAAACTGAAACCTACTGGAACCTAACAGATGCATACGCCCATCCACCATCCACATCACCCTAGCAAAACTGAAACCTACTGGAACCTAACAGATGCATACGCCCATCCACCATCCACATCACCCTAGCAAAACTGAAACCTACTGGAACCTAACAGATGCATACGTCCATCCACCATCCACGTCACCCTAGCAAAACTGAAACCTACTGGAACCTAACAGATGCATACACCCATCCTCCATCTACATCACCCTAGCAAAACTGAAACCTACTGGAACCTAACAGATGCATACACCCATCCACCATCCCCATCACCCTAGCAAAACTGAAACCTACTGGAACCTAACAGATGCATACGCCCATCCACATCACCCTAGCAAAACTGACACCTACTGGAACCTAACAGATGAATACGCCCATCCACATCACCCTAGCAAAACTGACACCTACTGGAAGCTAACAGATGCATACGCCCATCCACCATCCACATCACCCTAGCAAAACTGAAACCTACTGGATCCTAACAGATGCATACGCCCATCCACCATCCACATCACCCTAGCAAAACTGAAACCTACTGGAACCTAACAGATGCATACGTCCATCCACCATCCACGTCACCCTAGCAAAACTGAAACCTACTGGAACCTAACAGATGCATACACCCATCCTCCATCTACATCACCCTAGCAAAACTGAAACCTACTGGAACCTAACAGATGCATACACCCATCCACCATCCACATCACCCTAGCAAAACTGAAACCTACTGGAACCTAACAGATGCATACGCCCATCCACATCACCCTAGCAAAACTGACACCTACTGGAACCTAACAGATGAATACGCCCATCCACATCACCCTAGCAAAACTGACACCTACTGGAACCTAACAGATGAATACGCCCATCCACATCACCCTAGCAAAACTGACACCTACTGGAACCTAACAGATGAATACGCCCATCCACATCACCCTAGCAATACTGACACCTACTGGAACCTAACAGATGAATACGCCCATCCACATCACCCTAGCAAAACTGACACCTACTGGAACCTAACAGATGAATACGCCCATCCACATCACCCTAGCAAAACTGAAACCTACTGGAACCTAATAGATGCATACGCCCATCCACCATCCACATCACCCTAGCAAAACTGAAACCTACTGGAACCTAACAGATGCATACGTCCATCCACCATCCACATCACCCTAGCAAAACTGAAACCTACTGGAACCTAACAGATGCATACGTCCATCCACCATCCACGTCACCCTAGCAAAACTGAAACCTACTGGAACCTAACAGATGCATACACCCATCCTCCATCTACATCACCCTAGCAAAACTGACACCTACTGGAAGCTAACAGATGCATACGCCCATCCACCATCCACATCACCCTAGCAAAACTGACACCTACTGGAACCTAACAGATGAATACGCCCATCCACATCACCCTAGCAAAACTGACACCTACTGGAACCTAACAGATGAATACGCCCATCCACATCACCCTAGCAAAACTGAAACCTACTGGAACCTAACAGATGAATACGCCCATCCACATCACCCTAGCAATACTGACACCTACTGGAACCTAACAGATGAATACGCCCATCCACATCACCCTAGCAAAACTGACACCTACTGGAACCTAACAGATGAATACGCCCATCCACATCACCCTAGCAAAACTGAAACCTACTGGAACCTAACAGATGCATACGTCCATCCACCATCCACATCACCCTAGCAAAACTGAAACCTACTGGAAGCTAACAGATGCATACACCCATCCACCATCCACATCACCCTAGCAAAACTGACACCTACTGGAAGCTAACAGATGCATACGCCCATCCACCATCCACATCACCCTAGCAAAACTGAAACCTATTGGAAGCTAACAGATGCATACACCCATCCACCATCCACATCACCCTAGCAAAACTGACACCTACTGGAACCTAACAGATGCATACGCCCATCCACCATCCACATCACTCTAGCAAAACTGAAACCTACTGGAACCTAACAGATGCATACGCCCATCCACCATCCACATCACCCTAGCAAAACTGAAACCTACTGGAACCTAACAGATGTATACGCCCATCCACCATCCACATCACCCTAGCAAAATGAAACCTACTGGAACCTAACAGATGCATACGCCCATCCACCATCCACATCACCCTAGCAAAACTGAAACCTACTGGAACCTAACAGATGCATACGTCCATCCACCATCCACATCACCCAAGCAAAACTGAAACCTACTGGAACCTAACAGATGCATACGCCCATCCACCATCCACATCACCCTAGCAAAACTGAAACCTACTGGAACCTAACAGATGCATACGTCCATCCACCATCCACATCACCCTAGCAAAACTGACACCTACTGGAACCTAACAGATTAATACACCCATCCACCATCAACATCACCCTAGCAAAACTGAAACCTACTGGAACCTAACAGATGCATACGCCCATCCACCATCTACATCACCCTAGCAAAACTGACACCTACTGGAACCTAACAGATGAATACGCCCATCCACCATCCACATCACCCTAGCAAAACTGAAACCTACTGGAAGCTAACAGATGCATACGCACATCCACCATCCACATCACCCTAGCAAACTGAAACCTACTGGAACCTAACAGATGCATACGCCCATCCACATCACCCTAGCAAAACTGAAACCTACTGGAACCTAACAGATGCATACGCCCATCCACCATCCACATCACCCTAGCAAAATGAAACCTACTGGAACCTAACAGATGCATACGCCCATCCACCATCCACATCACCCTATCAAAACTGAAACCTACTGGAACCTAACAGATGCATACGCCCATCCACCATCCACATCACCCTAGCAAAACTGAAGCCTACTGGAACCTAACAGATGCATACGCCCATCCACCATCCACATCACCCTAGCAAAACTGAAACCTACTGGAACCTAACAGATGCATACGCCCATCCACATCACCCTAGCAAAACTGAAATCTACTGGAACCTAACAGATGAATACGCCCATCCACCATCCACATCGCCCTAGCAAAACTGAAACCTACTGGAAGCTAACAGATGCATACGCCCATCCACCATCCACATCACCCTAGCAAAACTGAAACCTACTGGAACCTAACAGATGCATACGCCCATCCACCATCCACATCACCCTAGCAAAACTGAAACCTACTGGAACCTAACAGATGCATACGCCCATCCACCATCCACATCACCCTAGCAAAACTGAAACCTACTGGAACCTAACAGATGCATACGCCCATCCACCATCTACATCACCCTAGCAAAACTGAAACCTACTGGAACCTAACAGATGCATACGCCCATCCACATCACCCTAGCAAAACTGAAATCTACTGGAACCTAACAGATGCATATGCCCATCCACATCACCCTAGCAAAACTGAAACCTACTGGAACCTAACAGATGCATACGCCCATCCACATCACCCTAGCAAAACTGAAACCTACTGGAACCTAACAGATGCATACGCCCATCCACATCACACTAGCAAAACTGAAACCTACTGGAACCTAACAGATGCATACGTCCATCCACCATCCACATCACCCTAGCAAAACTGAAACCTACTGGAACCTAACAGATGCATACACCCATCCACCATCCACATCACCCTAGCAAAACTGAAACCTACTGGAACCTAACAGATGCATACGCCCATCCACATCACCCTAGCAAAACTGACACCTACTGGAACCTAACAGATGAATACGCCCATCCACATCACCCTAGCAAAACTGACACCTACTGGAAGCTAAGAGATGCATACGCCCATCCACCATCCACATCACCCTAGCAAAACTGACACCTACTGGAACCTAACAGATGAATACGCCCATCCACATCACCCTAGCAAAACTGACACCTACTGGAACCTAACAGATGAATACGCCCATCCACATCACCCTAGCAATACTGACACCTACTGGAACCTAACAGATGAATACGCCCATCCACATCACCCTAGCAAAACTGACACCTACTGGAACCTAACAGATGAATACGCCCATCCACATCACCCTAGCAAAACTGAAACCTACTGGAACCTAACAGATGCATACGTCCATCCACCATCCACATCACCCTAGCAAAACTGAAACCTACTGGAAGCTAACAGATGCATACACCCATCCACCATCCACATCACCCTAGCAAAACTGACACCTACTGGAAGCTAACAGATGCATACGCCCATCCACCATCCACATCACCCTAGCAAAACTGAAACCTACTGGAAGCTAACAGATGCATACACCCATCCACCATCCACATCACCCTAGCAAAACAGACACCTACTGGAACCTAACAGATGCATACGCCCATCCACATCACCCTAGCAAAACTGACACCTACTGGAACCTAACAGATGCATACGCCCATCCACCATCCACATCACTCTAGCAAAACTGAAACCTACTGGAACCTAACAGATGCATACGCCCATCCACCATCCACATCACTCTAGCAAAACTGAAACCTACTGGAACCAAATAGATGCATACGCCCATCCACATCACCCTAGCAAAACTGACACCTACTGGAACCTAACAGATGAATACGCCCATCCACCATCCACATCACCCTAGCAGAACTGAAACCTACTGTAAGCTAACAGATGAATACGCCCATCCACCATCCACATCACCCTAGCAAAATGAAACCTACTGGAACCTAACAGATGCATACTCCCATCCACCATCCACATCACCCTAGCAAAACTGAAACCTACTGGAACCTAACAGATGCATACGTCCATCCACCATCCACATCACCCAAGCAAAACTGAAACCTACTGGAACCTAACAGATGCATACGCCCATCCACCATCCACATCACCCTAGCAAAACTGAAACCTACTGGAACCTAACAGATGCATATGTCCATCCACCATCCACATCACCCTAGCAAAACTGACACCTACTGGAACCTAACAGATTAATACACCCATCCACCATCCACATCACCCTAGCAAAACTGAAACCTACTGGAACCTAACAGATGCATACGCCCATCCACCATCTACATCACCCTAGCAAAACTGAAACCTACTGGAACCTAACAGATGCATACGCCCATCCACATCACCCTAGCAAAACTGAAATCTACTGGAACCTAACAGATGCATATGCCCATCCACATCACCCTAGCAAAACTGAAACCTACTGGAACCTAACAGATGCATACGCCCATCCACATCACCCTAGCAAAACTGAAACCTACTGGAACCTAACAGATGCATACGCCCATCCACATCACCCTAGCAAAACTGAAACCTACTGGAACCTAACAGATGCATACGTCCATCCACCATCCACATCACCCTAGCAAAACTGAAACCTACTGGAACCTAACAGATGCATACACCCATCCACCATCCACATCACCCTAGCAAAACTGAAACCTACTGGAACCTAACAGATGCATACGCCCATCCACATCACCCTAGCAAAACTGACACCTACTGGAACCTAACAGATGAATACGCCCATCCACATCACCCTAGCAAAACTGACACCTACTGGAAGCTAAGAGATGCATACGCCCATCCACCATCCACATCACCCTAGCAAAACTGACACCTACTGGAACCTAACAGATGAATACGCCCATCCACATCACCCTAGCAAAACTGACACCTACTGGAACCTAACAGATGAATACGCCCATCCACATCACCCTAGCAAAACTGACACCTACTGGAACCTAACAGATGAATACGCCCATCCACATCACCCTAGCAATACTGACACCTACTGGAACCTAACAGATGAATACGCCCATCCACATCACCCTAGCAAAACTGACACCTACTGGAACCTAACAGATGAATACGCCCATCCACATCACCCTAGCAAAACTGAAACCTACTGGAACCTAACAGATGCATACGTCCATCCACCATCCACATCACCCTAGCAAAACTGAAACCTACTGGAAGCTAACAGATGCATACACCCATCCACCATCCACATCACCCTAGCAAAACTGACACCTACTGGAAGCTAACAGATGCATACGCCCATCCACCATCCACATCACCCTAGCAAAACTGAAACCTACTGGAAGCTAACAGATGCATACACCCATCCACCATCCACATCACCCTAGCAAAACAGACACCTACTGGAACCTAACAGATGCATACGCCCATCCACATCACCCTAGCAAAACTGACACCTACTGGAACCTAACAGATGCATACGCCCATCCACCATCCACATCACTCTAGCAAAACTGAAACCTACTGGAACCAAATAGATGCATACGCCCATCCACATCACCCTAGCAAAACTGAAACCTACTGTAAGCTAACAGATGAATACGCCCATCCACCATCCACATCACCCTAGCAGAACTGAAACCTACTGTAAGCTAACAGATGAATACGCCCATCCACCATCCACATCACCCTAGCAAAATGAAACCTACTGGAACCTAACAGATGCATACTCCCATCCACCATCCACATCACCCTAGCAAAACTGAAACCTACTGGAACCTAACAGATGCATACGTCCATCCACCATCCACATCACCCAAGCAAAACTGAAACCTACTGGAACCTAACAGATGCATACGCCCATCCACCATCCACATCACCCTAGCAAAACTGAAACCTACTGGAACCTAACAGATGCATATGTCCATCCACCATCCACATCACCCTAGCAAAACTGACACCTACTGGAACCTAACAGATTAATACACCCATCCACCATCAACATCACCCTAGCAAAACTGAAACCTACTGGAACCTAACAGATGCATACGCCCATCCACCATCTACATCACCCTAGCAAAACTGACACCTACTGGAACCTAACAGATGAATACGCCCATCCACCATCCACATCACCCTAGCAAAACTGAAACCTACTGGAACCTAAGAGATGCATACGCCCATCCACCATCCACATCACCCTAGCAAAACTGAAACCTACTGGAACCTAACAGATGCATACGCACATCCACCATCCACATCACCCTAGCAAAACTGAAACCTACTGGAACCTAACAGATGCATACGCCCATCCACATCACCCTAGCAAAACTGAAACCTACTGGAACCTAACAGATGCATACGCACATCCACCATCCACATCACCCTAGCAAAACTGAAACCTACTGGAACCTAACAGATGCATACGCCCATCCACATCACCCTAGCAAAACTGACACCTACTGGAAACTAACAGATGAATACACCCATCCACCATCAACATCACCCTAGCAAAACTGAAACCTACTGGAACCTAACAGATGCATACGCCCATCCACCATCTACATCACCCTAGCAAAACTGACACCTACTGGAACCTAACAGATGAATACGCCCATCCACCATCCACATCACCCTAGCAAAACTGAAACCTACTGGAAGCTAACAGATGCATACGCACATCCACCATCCACATCACCCTAGCAAACTGAAACCTACTGGAACCTAACAGATGCATACGCCCATCCACATCACCCTAGCAAAACTGAAACCTACTGGAACCTAACAGATGCATACGTCCATCCACCATCCACATCACCCTAGCAAAACTGAAACCTACTGGAACCTAACAGATGCATACACCCATCCACCATCCACATCACCCTAGCAAAACTGAAACCTACTGGAACCTAACAGATGCATACGCCCATCCACATCACCCTAGCAAAACTGACACCTACTGGAACCTAACAGATGAATACGCCCATCCACATCACCCTAGCAAAACTGAAACCTACTGGAAGCTAACAGATGCATACGCCCATCCACCATCCACATCACCCTAGCAAAACTGACACCTACTGGAACCTAACAGATGAATACGCCCATCCACATCACCCTAGCAAAACTGACACCTACTGGAACCTAACAGATGAATACGCCCATCCACATCACCCTAGCAAAACTGACACCTACTGGAACCTAACAGATGAATACGCCCATCCACATCACCCTAGCAATACTGACACCTACTGGAACCTAACAGATGAATACGCCCATCCACATCACCCTAGCAAAACTGACACCTACTGGAACCTAACAGATGAATACGCCCATCCACATCACCCTAGCAAAACTGAAACCTACTGGAACCTAACAGATGCATACGTCCATCCACCATCCACATCACCCTAGCAAAACTGAAACCTACTGGAAGCTAACAGATGCATACACCCATCCACCATCCACATCACCCTAGCAAAACTGACACCTACTGGAAGCTAACAGATGCATACGCCCATCCACCATCCACATCACCCTAGCAAAACTGAAACCTACTGGAAGCTAACAGATGCATACACCCATCCACCATCCACATCACCCTAGCAAAACTGACACCTACTGGAACCTAACAGATGCATACGCCCATCCACATCACCCTAGCAAAACTGACACCTACTGGAACCTAACAGATGAATACGCCCATCCACCATCCACATCACCCTAGCAGAACTGAAACCTACTGTAAGCTAACAGATGAATACGCCCATCCACCATCCACATCACCCTAGCAAAATGAAACCTACTGGAACCTAACAGATGCATACTCCCATCCACCATCCACATCACCCTAGCAAAACTGAAACCTACTGGAACCTAACAGATGCATACGTCCATCCACCATCCACATCACCCTAGCAAAATGAAACCTACTGGAACCTAACAGATGCATACGCCCATCCACCATCCACATCACCCTAGCAAAACTGAAACCTACTGGAACCTAACAGATGCATACGCCCATCCACCATCCACATCACCCTAGCAAAACTGAAACCTACTGGAAGCTAACAGATGCATACGCCCATCCACCATCCACATCACCCTAGCAAAACTGAAACCTACTGGAACCTAACAGATGCATACGCCCATCCACCATCTACATCACCCTAGCAAAACTGAAACCTACTGGAATCTAACAGATGCATACGCCCATCCACATCACCCTAGCAAAACTGAAATCTACTGGAACCTAACAGATGCATACGCCCATCCACATCAACCTAGCAAAACTGAAACCTACTGGAACCTAACAGATGCATACGCCCATCTACATCACCCTAGCAAAACTGAAACCTACTGGAACCTAACAGATGAATACGCCCATCCACATCACCCTAGCAAAACTGACACCTACTGGAACCTAACAGATGAATACGTCCATCCACCATCCACATCACCCTAGCAAAACTGAAACCTACTGGAACCTAACAGATGCATACGCCCATCCACATCACCCTAGCAAAACTGACACCTACTGGAACCTAACAGATGCATACGCCCATCCACCATCTACATCACCCTAGCAAAACTGAAACCTACTGGAATCTAACAGATGCATACGCCCATCCACATCACCCTAGCAAAACTGAAACCTACTGGAACCTAACAGATGCATACGTCCATCCACCATCCACATCACCCTAGCAAAACTGAAACCTACTGGAACCTAACAGATGCATACACCCATCCACCATCCACATCACCCTAGCAAAACTGAAACCTACTGGAACCTAACAGATGCATACGCCCATCCACATCACCCTAGCAAAACTGACACCTACTGGAACCTAACAGATGAATACGCCCATCCACATCACCCTAGCAAAACTGAAACCTACTGGAAGCTAACAGATGCATACGCCCATCCACCATCCACATCACCCTAGCAAAACTGACACCTACTGGAACCTAACAGATGAATACGCCCATCCACATCACCCTAGCAAAACTGACACCTACTGGAACCTAACAGATGAATACGCCCATCCACATCACCCTAGCAAAACTGACACCTACTGGAACCTAACAGATGAATACGCCCATCCACATCACCCTAGCAATACTGACACCTACTGGAACCTAACAGATGAATACGCCCATCCACATCACCCTAGCAAAACTGACACCTACTGGAACCTAACAGATGAATACGCCCATCCACATCACCCTAGCAAAACTGAAACCTACTGGAACCTAACAGATGCATACGTCCATCCACCATCCACATCACCCTAGCAAAACTGAAACCTACTGGAAGCTAACAGATGCATACACCCATCCACCATCCACATCACCCTAGCAAAACTGACACCTACTGGAAGCTAACAGATGCATACGCCCATCCACCATCCACATCACCCTAGCAAAACTGAAACCTACTGGAAGCTAACAGATGCATACACCCATCCACCATCCACATCACCCTAGCAAAACTGACACCTACTGGAACCTAACAGATGCATACGCCCATCCACATCACCCTAGCAAAACTGACACCTACTGGAACCTAACAGATGCATACGCCCATCCACCATCCACATCACTCTAGCAAAACTGAAACCTACTGGAACCAAATAGATGCATACGCCCATCCACATCACCCTAGCAAAACTGACACCTACTGGAACCTAACAGATGAATACGCCCATCCACCATCCACATCACCCTAGCAGAACTGAAACCTACTGTAAGCTAACAGATGAATACGCCCATCCACCATCCACATCACCCTAGCAAAATGAAACCTACTGGAACCTAACAGATGCATACTCCCATCCACCATCCACATCACCCTAGCAAAACTGAAACCTACTGGAACCTAACAGATGCATACGTCCATCCACCATCCACATCACCCAAGCAAAACTGAAACCTACTGGAACCTAACAGATGCATACGCCCATCCACCATCCACATCACCCTAGCAAAACTGAAACCTACTGGAACCTAACAGATGCATATGTCCATCCACCATCCACATCACCCTAGCAAAACTGACACCTACTGGAACCTAACAGATTAATACACCCATCCACCATCAACATCACCCTAGCAAAACTGAAACCTACTGGAACCTAACAGATGCATACGCCCATCCACCATCTACATCACCCTAGCAAAACTGACACCTACTGGAACCTAACAGATGAATACGCCCATCCACCATCCACATCACCCTAGCAAAACTGAAACCTACTGGAACCTAACAGATGCATACGCCCATCCACCATCCACATCACCCTAGCAAAACTGACACCTACTGGAACCTAACAGATGAATACGCCCATCCACATCACCCTAGCAAAACTGACACCTACTGGAACCTAACAGATGAATACGCCCATCCACATCACCCTAGCAATACTGACACCTACTGGAACCTAACAGATGAATACGCCCATCCACATCACCCTAGCAAAACTGACACCTACTGGAACCTAACAGATGAATACGCCCATCCACATCACCCTAGCAAAACTGAAACCTACTGGAACCTAACAGATGCATACGTCCATCCACCATCCACATCACCATAGCAAAACTGAAACCTACTGGAAGCTAACAGATGCATACACCCATCCACCATCCACATCACCCTAGCAAAACTGACACCTACTGGAAGCTAACAGATGCATACGTCCATCCACCATCCACATCACCCTAGCAAAACTGAAACCTACTGGAACCTAACAGATGCATACACCCATCCACCATCCACATCACCCTAGCAAAACTGACACCTACTGGAACCTAACAGATGCATACGCCCATCCACATCACCCTAGCAAAACTGACACCTACTGGAACCTAACAGATGCATACGCCCATCCACCATCCACATCACTCTAGCAAAACTGAAACCTACTGGAACCTAACAGATGCATACGCCCATCCACCATCCACATCACTCTAGCAAAACTGAAACCTACTGGAACCAAATAGATGCATACGCCCATCCACATCACCCTAGCAAAACTGACACCTACTGGAACCTAACAGATGAATACGCCCATCCACCATCCACATCACCCTAGCAGAACTGAAACCTACTGTAAGCTAACAGATGAATACGCCCATCCACCATCCACATCACCCTAGCAAAATGAAACCTACTGGAACCTAACAGATGCATACTCCCATCCACCATCCACATCACCCTAGCAAAACTGAAACCTACTGGAACCTAACAGATGCATACGTCCATCCACCATCCACATCACCCAAGCAAAACTGAAACCTACTGGAACCTAACAGATGCATATGTCCATCCACCATCCACATCACCCTAGCAAAACTGACACCTACTGGAACCTAACAGATTAATACACCCATCCACCATCAACATCACCCTAGCAAAACTGAAACCTACTGGAACCTAACAGATGCATACGCCCATCCACCATCTACATCACCCTAGCAAAACTGACACCTACTGGAACCTAACAGATGAATACGCCCATCCACCATCCACATCACCCTAGCAAAATTGAAACCTACTGGAACCTAACAGATGCATACGCCCATCCACCATCCACATCACCCTAGCAAAACTGAAACCTACTGGAACCTAACAGATGCATACGCACATCCACCATCCACATCACCCTAGCAAAACTGAAACCTACTGGAACCTAACAGATGCATACGCCCATCCACATCACCCTAGCAAAACTGACACCTACTGGAAACTAACAGATGAATACACCCATCCACCATCAACATCACCCTAGCAAAACTGAAACCTACTGGAACCTAACAGATGCATACGCCCATCCACCATCTACATCACCCTAGCAAAACTGACACCTACTGGAACCTAACAGATGAATACGCCCATCCACCATCCACATCACCCTAGCAAAACTGAAACCTACTGGAAGCTAACAGATGCATACGCCCATCCACCATCCACATCACCCTAGCAAACTGAAACCTACTGGAACCTAACAGATGCATACGCCCATCCACATCACCCTAGCAAAACTGAAACCTACTGGAACCTAACAGATGCATACGTCCATCCACCATCCACATCACCCTAGCAAAATGAAACCTACTGGAACCTAACAGATGCATACGCCCATCCACCATCCACATCACCCTAGCAAAACTGAAACCTACTGGAACCTAACAGATGCATACGTCCATCCACCATCCACATCACCCTAGCAAAATGAAACCTACTGGAACCTAACAGATGCATACGCCCATCCACCATCCACATCACCCTAGCAAAACTGAAACCTACTGGAACCTAACAGATGCATACGCCCATCCACCATCCACATCACCCTAGCAAAACTGAAACCTACTGGAAGCTAACAGATGCATACGCCCATCCACCATCCACATCACCATAGCAAAACTGAAACCTACTGGAACCTAACAGATGCATACGCCCATCCACCATCTACATCACCCTAGCAAAACTGAAACCTACTGGAATCTAACAGATGCATACGCCCATCCACATCACCCTAGCAAAACTGAAATCTACTGGAACCTAACAGATGCATACGCCCATCCACATCAACCTAGCAAAACTGAAACCTACTGGAACCTAACAGATGCATACGCCCATCTACATCACCCTAGCAAAACTGAAACCTACTGGAACCTAACAGATGCATACGCCCATCCACATCACCCTAGCAAAACTGACACCTACTGGAACCTAACAGATGCATACGCCCATCCACCATCTACATCACCCTAGCAAAACTGAAACCTACTGGAATCTAACAGATGCATACGCCCATCCACATCAACCTAGCAAAACTGAAACCTACTGGAACCTAACAGATGCATACGCCCATCTACATCACCCTAGCAAAACTGAAACCTACTGGAACCTAACAGATGCATACGCCCATCCACATCACCCTAGCAAAACTGACACCTACTGGAACCTAACAGATGAATACGCCCATCCACCATCCACATCACCCTAGCAAAACTGAAACCTACTGGAACCTAACAGATGCATACGCCCATCCACATCACCCTAGCAAAACTGACACCTACTGGAACCTAACAGATGCATACGCCCATCCTCCATCCACATCACCCTAGCAAAACTGAAACCTACTGGAACCTAACAGATGCATACGCCCATCCACCATCCACATCACCCTAGCAAAATGAAACCAACTGGAACCTAACAGATGCATACGCCCATCCACCATCCACATCACCCTAGCAAAACTGAAACCTACTGGAACCTAACAGATGCATACGCACATCCACCATCCACATCACCCTAGCAAAACTGAAACCTACTGGAACCTAACAGATGCATACGCCCATCCACATCACCCTAGCAAAACTGAAATCTACTGGAACCTAACAGATGCATACGCCCATCCACATCAACCTAGCAAAACTGAAACCTACTGGAACCTAACAGATGCATACGCCCATCTACATCACCCTAGCAAAACTGAAACCTACTGGAACCTAACAGATGCATACGCCCATCCACATCACCCTAGCAAAACTGACACCTACTGGAACCTAACAGATGCATACGCCCATCCACCATCTACATCACCCTAGCAAAACTGAAACCTACTGGAATCTAACAGATGCATACGCCCATCCACATCAACCTAGCAAAACTGAAACCTACTGGAACCTAACAGATGCATACGCCCATCTACATCACCCTAGCAAAACTGAAACCTACTGGAACCTAACAGATGCATACGCCCATCCACATCACCCTAGCAAAACTGACACCTACTGGAACCTAACAGATGAATACGCCCATCCACCATCCACATCACCCTAGCAAAACTGAAACCTACTGGAACCTAACAGATGCATACGCCCATCCACATCACCCTAGCAAAACTGACACCTACTGGAACCTAACAGATGCATACGCCCATCCTCCATCCACATCACCCTAGCAAAACTGAAACCTACTGGAACCTAACAGATGCATACGCCCATCCACCATCCACATCACCCTAGCAAAATGAAACCAACTGGAACCTAACAGATGCATACGCCCATCCACCATCCACATCACCCTAGCAAAACTGAAACCTACTGGAACCTAACAGATGCATACGCACATCCACCATCCACATCACCCTAGCAAAACTGAAACCTACTGGAACCTAACAGATGCATACACCCATCCACATCACCCTAGCAAAACTGACACCTACTGGAACCTAACAGATGAATACACCCATCCACCATCAACATCACCCTAGCAAAACTGAAACCTACTGGAACCTAACAGATGCATACGCCCATCCACCATCTACATCACCCTAGCAAAACTGACACCTACTGGAACCTCACAGATGAATACGCCCATCCACCATCCACATCACCCTAGCAAAACTGAAACCTACTGGAAGCTAACAGATGCATACGCCCATCCACCATCCACATCACCCTAGCAAAATGAAACCTACTGGAACCTAACAGATGCATACGCCCATCCACCATCCACAACACCCTAGCAAAACTGAAACCTACTGGAACCTAACAGATGCATACGCCCATCCACCATCCACATCACCCTAGCAAAACTGAAGCCTACTGGAACCTAACAGATGCATACGCCCATCCACCATCCACATCACCCTAGCAAAACTGAAACCTACTGGAACCTAACAGATGCATACGCCCATCCACATCACCCTAGCAAAACTGACACCTACTGGAACCTAACAGATGAATACGCCCATCCACCATCCACATCACCCTAGCAAAACTGAAACCTACTGGAAGCTAACAGATGCATACGCCCATCCACCATCCACATCACCCTAGCAAAATGAAACCTACTGGAACCTAACAGATGCATACGCCCATCCACCATCCACATCACCCTAGCAAAACTGAAACCTACTGGAACCTAACAGATGCATACGCCCATCCACCATCCACATCACCCTAGCAAAACTGAAACCTACTGGAACCTAACAGATGCATACGCCCATCCACCATCCACATCACCCTAGCAAAACTGAAATCTACTGGAACCTAACAGATGCATACGCCCATCCACATCACCCTAGCAAAACTGACACCTACTGGAACCTAACAGATGAATACGCCCATCCACCATACACATCACCCTAGCAAAACTGAAACCTACTGGAACCTAACAGATGCATACGCCCATCCACCATCTACATCACCCTAGCAAAACTGAAACCTACTGGAATCTAACAGATGCATACGCCCATCCACATCACCCTAGCAAAACTGAAATCTACTGGAACCTAACAGATGCATACGCCCATCCACATCAACCTAGCAAAACTGAAACCTACTGGAACCTAACAGATGCATACGCCCATCTACATCACCCTAGCAAAACTGACACCTACTGGAACCTAACAGATGAATACGCCCATCCACCATCCACATCACCCTAGCAAAACTGAAACCTACTGGAACCTAACAGATGCATACGCCCATCCACATCACCCTAGCAAAACTGACACCTACTGGAACCTAACAGATGAATACGCCCATCCACCATCCACATCACCCTAGCAAAACTGAAACCTACTGGAACCTAACAGATGCATACGCCCATCCACATCACCCTAGCAAAACTGACACCTACTGGAACCTAACAGATGCATACGCCCATCCACCATCTACATCACCCTAGCAAAACTGAAACCTACTGGAATCTAACAGATGCATACGCCCATCCACATCACCCTAGCAAAACTGAAACCTACTGGAACCTAACAGATGCATACGTCCATCCACCATCCAAATCACCCTAGCAAAACTGAAACCTACTGGAACCTAACAGATGCATACACCCATCCACCATCCACATCACCCTAGCAAAACTGAAACCTACTGGAACCTAACAGATGCATACGCCCATCCACATCACCCTAGCAAAACTGACACCTACTGGAACCTAACAGATGAATACGCCCATCCACATCACCCTAGCAAAACTGACACCTACTGGAAGCTAACAGATGCATACGCCCATCCACCATCCACATCACCCTAGCAAAACTGACACCTACTGGAACCTAACAGATGAATATGCCCATCCACATCACCCTAGCAAAACTGACACCTACTGGAACCTAACAGATGAATACGCCCATCCACATCACCCTAGCAAAACTGACACCTACTGGAACCTAACAGATGAATACGCCCATCCACATCACCCTAGCAATACTGACACCTACTGGAACCTAACAGATGAATACGCCCATCCACATCACCCTAGCAAAACTGACACCTACTGGAACCTAACAGATGAATACGCCCATCCACATCACCCTAGCAAAACTGAAACCTACTGGAACCTAACAGATGCATACGTCCATCCACCATCCACATCACCCTAGCAAAACTGAAACCTACTGGAAGCTAACAGATGCATACACCCATCCACCATCCACATCACCCTAGCAAAACTGACACCTACTGGAAGCTAACAGATGCATACGCCCATCCACCATCCACATCACCCTAGCAAAACTGAAACCTACTGGAACCTAACAGATGCATACACCCATCCACCATCCACATCACCCTAGTAAAACTGACACCTACTGGAACCTAACAGATGCATACGCCCATCCACATCACCCTAGCAAAACTGACACCTACTGGAACCTAACAGATGCATACGCCCATCCACCATCCACATCACTCTAGCAAAACTGAAACCTACTGGAACCTAACAGATGCATACGCCCATCCACCATCCACATCACTCTAGCAAAAGTGAAACCTACTGGAACCAAATAGATGCATACGCCCATCCACATCACCCTAGCAAAACTGACACCTACTGGAACCTAACAGATGCATACTCCCATCCACCATCCACATCACCCTAGCAAAACTGAAACCTACTGGAACCTAACAGATGCATACGTCCATCCACCATCCACATCACCCAAGCAAAACTGAAACCTACTGGAACCTAACAGATGCATACGCCCATCCACCATCCACATCACCCTAGCAAAACTGAAACCTACTGGAACCTAACAGATGCATATGTCCATCCACCATCCACATCACCCTAGCAAAACTGACACCTACTGGAACCTAACAGATTAATACACCCATCCACCATCAACATCACCCTAGCAAAACTGAAACCTACTGGAACCTAACAGATGCATACGCCCATCCACCATCTACATCACCCTAGCAAAACTGACACCTACTGGAACCTAACAGATGAATACGCCCATCCACCATCCACATCACCCTAGCAAAACTGAAACCTACTGGAACCTAACAGATGCATACGCCCATCCACCATCCACATCACCCTAGCAAAACTGACACCTACTGGAACCTAACAGATGAATACGCCCATCCACATCACCCTAGCAAAACTGACACCTACTGGAACCTAACAGATGAATACGCCCATCCACATCACCCTAGCAATACTGACACCTACTGGAACCTAACAGATGAATACGCCCATCCACATCACCCTAGCAAAACTGACACCTACTGGAACCTAACAGATGAATACGCCCATCCACATCACCCTAGCAAAACTGAAACCTACTGGAACCTAACAGATGCATACGTCCATCCACCATCCACATCACCCTAGCAAAACTGAAAACTACTGGAAGCTAACAGATGCATACACCCATCCACCATCCACATCACCCTAGCAAAACTGACACCTACTGGAAGCTAACAGATGCATACGCCCATCCACCATCCACATCACCCTAGCAAAACTGACACCTACTGGAACCTAACAGATGAATACGCCCATCCACATCACCCTAGCAAAACTGACACCTACTGGAACCTAACAGATGAATACGCCCATCCACATCACCCTAGCAAAACTGACAACTACTGGAACCTAACAGATGAATACGCCCATCCACATCACCCTAGCAATACTGACACCTACTGGAACCTAACAGATGAATACGCCCATCCACATCACCCTAGCAAAACTGACACCTACTGGAACCTAACAGATGAATACGCCCATCCACATCACCCTAGCAAAACTGAAACCTACTGGAACCTAACAGATGCATACGTCCATCCACCATCCACATCACCCTAGCAAAACTGAAACCTACTGGAAGCTAACAGATGCATACACCCATCCACCATCCACATCACCCTAGCAAAACTGACACCTACTGGAAGCTAACAGATGCATACGCCCATCCACCATCCACATCACCCTAGCAAAACTGAAACCTACTGGAAGCTAACAGATGCATACACCCATCCACCATCCACATCACCCTAGCAAAACTGACACCTACTGGAACCTAACAGATGCATACGCCCATCCACATCACCCTAGCAAAACTGACACCTACTGGAACCTAACAGATGCATACGCCCATCCACCATCCACATCACTCTAGCAAAACTGAAACCTACTGGAACCAAATAGATGCATACGCCCATCCACATCACCCTAGCAAAACTGACACCTACTGGAACCTAACAGATGCATACTCCCATCCACCATCCACATCACCCTAGCAAAACTGAAACCTACTGGAACCTAACAGATGCATACGCCCATCCACCATCCACATCACCCTAGCAAAACTGAAACCTACTGGAACCTAACAGATGCATATGTCCATCCACCATCCACATCACCCTAGCAAAACTGACACCTACTGGAACCTAACAGATTAATACACCCATCCACCATCAACATCACCCTAGCAAAACTGAAACCTACTGGAACCTAACAGATGCATACGCCCATCCACCATCTACATCACCCTAGCAAAACTGACACCTACTGGAACCTAACAGATGAATACGCCCATCCACCATCCACATCACCCTAGCAAAACTGAAACCTACTGGAACCTAACAGATGCATACGCCCATCCACCATCCACATCACCCTAGCAAAACTGACACCTACTGGAACCTAACAGATGAATACGCCCATCCACATCACCCTAGCAAAACTGACACCTACTGGAACCTAACAGATGAATACGCCCATCCACATCACCCTAGCAATACTGACACCTACTGGAACCTAACAGATGAATACGCCCATCCACATCACCCTAGCAAAACTGACACCTACTGGAACCTAACAGATGAATACGCCCATCCACATCACCCTAGCAAAACTGAAACCTACTGGAACCTAACAGATGCATACGTCCATCCACCATCCACATCACCCTAGCAAAACTGAAAACTACTGGAAGCTAACAGATGCATACACCCATCCACCATCCACATCACCCTAGCAAAACTGACACCTACTGGAAGCTAACAGATGCATACGCCCATCCACCATCCACATCACCCTAGCAAAACTGACACCTACTGGAACCTAACAGATGAATACGCCCATCCACATCACCCTAGCAAAACTGACACCTACTGGAACCTAACAGATGAATACGCCCATCCACATCACCCTAGCAAAACTGACACCTACTGGAACCTAACAGATGAATACGCCCATCCACATCACCCTAGCAAAACTGAAACCTACTGGAACCTAACAGATGCATACGTCCATCCACCATCCACATCACCCTAGCAAAACTGAAACCTACTGGAAGCTAACAGATGCATACACCCATCCACCATCCACATCACCCTAGCAAAACTGACACCTACTGGAAGCTAACAGATGCATACGCCCATCCACCATCCACATCACCCTAGCAAAACTGAAACCTACTGGAAGCTAACAGATGCATACACCCATCCACCATCCACATCACCCTAGCAAAACTGACACCTACTGGAACCTAACAGATGCATACGCCCATCCACATCACCCTAGCAAAACTGACACCTACTGGAACCTAACAGATGAATACGCCCATCCACATCACCCTAGCAAAACTGACACCTACTGGAACCTAACAGATGAATACGCCCATCCACATCACCCTAGCAATACTGACACCTACTGGAACCTAACAGATGAATACGCCCATCCACATCACCCTAGCAAAACTGACACCTACTGGAACCTAACAGATGAATACGCCCATCCACATCACCCTAGCAAAACTGAAACCTACTGGAACCTAACAGATGCATACGTCCATCCACCATCCACATCACCCTAGCAAAACTGAAACCTACTGGAAGCTAACAGATGCATACACCCATCCACCATCCACATCACCCTAGCAAAACTGACACCTACTGGAAGCTAACAGATGCATACGCCCATCCACCATCCACATCACCCTAGCAAAACTGAAACCTACTGGAAGCTAACAGATGCATACACCCATCCACCATCCACATCACCCTAGCAAAACTGACACCTACTGGAACCTAACAGATGCATACGCCCATCCACATCACCCTAGCAAAACTGACACCTACTGGAACCTAACAGATGCATACGCCCATCCACCATCCACATCACTCTAGCAAAACTGAAACCTACTGGAACCTAACAGATGCATACGCCCATCCACCATCCACATCACTCTAGCAAAACTGAAACCTACTGGAACCTAACAGATGCATACTCCCATCCACCATCCACATCACCCTAGCAAAACTGAAACCTACTGGAACCTAACAGATGCATACGTCCATCCACCATCCACATCACCCAAGCAAAACTGAAACCTACTGGAACCTAACAGATGCATACGCCCATCCACCATCCACATCACCCTAGCAAAACTGAAACCTACTGGAACCTAACAGATGCATATGTCCATCCACCATCCACATCACCCTAGCAAAACTGACACCTACTGGAACCTAACAGATTAATACACCCATCCACCATCAACATCACCCTAGCAAAACTGAAACCTACTGGAACCTAACAGATGCATACGCCCATCCACCATCTACATCACCCTAGCAAAACTGACACCTACTGGAACCTAACAGATGAATACGCCCATCCACCATCCACATCACCCTAGCAAAACTGAAACCTACTGGAACCTAACAGATGCATACGCCCATCCACCATCCACATCACCCTAGCAAAACTGACACCTACTGGAACCTAACAGATGAATACGCCCATCCACATCACCCTAGCAAAACTGACACCTACTGGAACCTAACAGATGAATACGCCCATCCACATCACCCTAGCAATACTGACACCTACTGGAACCTAACAGATGAATACGCCCATCCACATCACCCTAGCAAAACTGACACCTACTGGAACCTAACAGATGAATACGCCCATCCACATCACCCTAGCAAAACTGAAACCTACTGGAACCTAACAGATGCATACGTCCATCCACCATCCACATCACCCTAGCAAAACTGAAAACTACTGGAAGCTAACAGATGCATACACCCATCCACCATCCACATCACCCTAGCAAAACTGACACCTACTGGAAGCTAACAGATGCATACGCCCATCCACCATCCACATCACCCTAGCAAAACTGAAACCTACTGGAAGCTAACAGATGCATACACCCATCCACCATCCACATCACCCTAGCAAAACTGACACCTACTGGAACCTAACAGATGCATACGCCCATCCACATCACCCTAGCAAAACTGACACCTACTGGAACCTAACAGATGCATACGCCCATACACCATCCACATCACTCTAGCAAAACTGAAACCTATTGGAACCTAACAGATGCATACACCCATCCACCATCCACATCACCCTAGCAAAACTGACACCTACTGGAACCTAACAGATGAATATGCCCATCCACCATCCACATCACCCTAGCAGAACTGAAACCTACTGTAAGCTAACAGATGAATACGCCCATCCACCATCCACATCACCCTAGCAAAATGAAACCTACTGGAACCTAACAGATGTATACTCCCATCCACCATCCACATCACCCTAGCAAAACTGAAACCTACTGGAACCTAACAGATGCATACGTCCATCCACCATCCACATCACCCAAGCAAAACTGAAACCTACTGGAACCTAACAGATGCATACGCCCATCCACCATCTACATCACCCTAGCAAAACTGACACCTACTGGAACCTAACAGATGAATACGCCCATCCACCATCCACATCACCCTAGCAAAACTGAAACCTACTGGAACCTAACAGATGCATACGCCCATCCACCATCCACATCACCCTAGCAAAACTGAAACCTACTGGAACCTAACAGATGCATACGCACATCCACCATCCACATCACCCTAGCAAAACTGAAACCTACTGGAACCTAACAGATGCATACGCCCATCCACATCACCCTAGCAAAACTGACACCTACTGGAAACTAACAGATGAATACACCCATCCACCATCAACATCACCCTAGCAAAACTGAAACCTACTGGAACCTAACAGATGCATACGCCCATCAACCATCTACATCACCCTAGCAAAACTGACACCTACTGGAACCTAACAGATGAATACGCCCATCCACCATCCACATCACCCTAGCAAAACTGAAACCTACTGGAACCTAACAGATGCATACGCACATCCACCATCCACATCACCCTAGCAAACTGAAACCTACTGGAACCTAACAGATGCATACGCCCATCCACATCACCCTAGCAAAACTGAAACCTACTGGAACCTAACAGATGCATACGTCCATCCACCATCCACATCACCCTAGCAAAATGAAACCTACTGGAACCTAACAGATGCATACGCCCATCCACCATCCACATCACCCTAGCAAAACTGAAACCTACTGGAACCTAACAGATGCATACGTCCATCCACCATCCACATCACCCTAGCAAAATGAAACCTACTGGAACCTAACAGATGCATACGCCCATCCACCATCCACATCACCCTAGCAAAACTGAAACCTACTGGAACCTAACAGATGCATACGCCCATCCACCATCCACATCACCCTAGCAAAACTGAAACCTACTGGAACCTAACAGATGCATACGCCCATCCACCATCCACATCACCCTAGCAAAACTGAAACCTACTGGAACCTAACAGATGCATACGCACATCCACCATCCACATCACCCTAGCAAAACTGAAACCTACTGGAACCTAACAGATGCATACGCCCATCCACATCACCCTAGCAAAACTGACACCTACTGGAAACTAACAGATGAATACACCCATCCACCATCAACATCACCCTAGCAAAACTGAAACCTACTGGAACCTAACAGATGCATACGCCCATCAACCATCTACATCACCCTAGCAAAACTGACACCTACTGGAACCTAACAGATGAATACGCCCATCCACCATCCACATCACCCTAGCAAAACTGAAACCTACTGGAAGCTAACAGATGCATACGCACATCCACCATCCACATCACCCTAGCAAACTGAAACCTACTGGAACCTAACAGATGCATACGCCCATCCACATCACCCTAGCAAAACTGAAACCTACTGGAACCTAACAGATGCATACGTCCATCCACCATCCACATCACCCTAGCAAAATGAAACCTACTGGAACCTAACAGATGCATACTCCCATCCACCATCCACATCACCCTAGCAAAACTGAAACCTACTGGAACCTAACAGATGCATACGTCCATCCACCATCCACATCACCCTAGCAAAATGAAACCTACTGGAACCTAACAGATGCATACGCCCATCCACCATCCACATCACCCTAGCAAAACTGAAACCTACTGGAACCTAACAGATGCATACGCCCATCCACCATCCACATCACCATAGCAAAACTGAAACCTACTGGAACCTAACAGATGCATACGCCCATCCACCATCTACATCACCCTAGCAAAACTGAAATCTACTGGAATCTAACAGATGCATACGCCCATCCACATCACCCTAGCAAAACTGAAATCTACTGGAACCTAACAGATGCATACGCCCATCCACATCAACCTAGCAAAACTGAAACCTACTGGAACCTAACAGATGCATACGCCCATCTACATCACCCTAGCAAAACTGAAACCTACTGGAACCTAACAGATGCATACGCCCATCCACATCACCCTAGCAAAACTGACACCTACTGGAACCTAACAGATGAATACGCCCATCCACCATCCACATCACCCTAGCAAAACTGAAACCTACTGGAACCTAACAGATGCATACGCCCATCCACATCACCCTAGCAAAACTGACACCTACTGGAACCTAACAGATGCATACGCCCATCCACCATCTACATCACCCTAGCAAAACTGAAACCTACTGGAATCTAACAGATGCATACGCCCATCCACATCAACCTAGCAAAACTGAAACCTACTGGAACCTAACAGATGCATACGCCCATCTACATCACCCTAGCAAAACTGAAACCTACTGGAACCTAACAGATGCATACGCCCATCCACATCACCCTAGCAAAACTGACACCTACTGGAACCTAACAGATGAATACGCCCATCCACCATCCACATCACCCTAGCAAAACTGAAACCTACTGGAACCTAACAGATGCATACGCCCATCCACATCACCCTAGCAAAACTGACACCTACTGGAACCTAACAGATGCATACGCCCATCCTCCATCCACATCACCCTAGCAAAACTGAAACCTACTGGAACCTAACAGATGCATACGCCCATCCACCATCCACATCACCCTAGCAAAATGAAACCAACTGGAACCTAACAGATGCATACGCCCATCCACCATCCACATCACCCTAGCAAAACTGAAACCTACTGGAACCTAACAGATGCATACGCACATCCACCATCCACATCACCCTAGCAAAACTGAAACCTCCTGGAACCTAACAGATGCATACACCCATCCACATCACCCTAGCAAAACTGACACCTACTGGAACCTAACAGATGAATACACCCATCCACCATCAACATCACCCTAGCAAAACTGAAACCTACTGGAACCTAACAGATGCATACGCCCATCCACCATCTACATCACCCTAGCAAAACTGACACCTACTGGAACCTCACAGATGAATACGCCCATCCACCATCCACATCACCCTAGCAAAACTGAAACCTACTGGAAGCTAACAGATGCATACGCCCATCCACCATCCACAACACCCTAGCAAAACTGAAACCTACTGGAACCTAACAGATGCATACGCCCATCCACCATCCACATCACCCTAGCAAAACTGAAGCCTACTGGAACCTAACAGATGCATACGCCCATCCACCATCCACATCACCCTAGCAAAACTGAAACCTACTGGAACCTAACAGATGCATACGCCCATCCACATCACCCTAGCAAAACTGACACCTACTGGAACCTAACAGATGAATACGCCCATCCACCATCCACATCACCCTAGCAAAACTGAAACCTACTGGAACCTAACAGATGCATACGCCCATCCACCATCCACATCACCCTAGCAAAACTGAAACCTACTGGAAGCTAACAGATGCATACGCACATCCACCATCCACATCACCCTAGCAAACTGAAACCTACTGGAACCTAACAGATGCATACGCCCATCCACATCACCCTAGCAAAACTGAAACCTACTGGAACCTAACAGATGCATACGTCCATCCACCATCCACATCACCCTAGCAAAATGAAACCTACTGGAACCTAACAGATGCATACGCCCATCCACCATCCACATCACCCTAGCAAAACTGAAACCTACTGGAACCTAACAGATGCATAAGCCCATCCACCATCCACATCACCCTAGCAAAACTGAAACCTACTGGAAGCTAACAGATGCATACGCCCATCCACCATCCACATCACCCTAGCAAAACTGAAACCTACTGGAACCTAACAGATGCATACGCCCATCCACCATCTACATCACCCTAGCAAAACTGAAACCTACTGGAACCTAACAGATGCATACGCCCATCCACATCACCCTAGCAAAACTGAAACCTACTGGAACCTAACAGATGCATACGCCCATCCACATCAACCTAGCAAAACTGAAACCTACTGGAACCTAACAGATGCATACGCCCATCTACATCACCCTAGCAAAACTGAAACCTACTGGAACCTAACAGATGCATACGCCCATCCACATCACCCTAGCAAAACTGACACCTACTGGAACCTAACAGATGAATACGCCCATCCACCATCCACATCACCCTAGCAAAACTGAAACCTACTGGAACCTAACAGATGCATACGCCCATCCACATCACCCTAGCAAAACTGACACCTACTGGAACCTAACAGATGCATACGCCCATCCTCCATCCACATCACCCTAGCAAAACTGAAACCTACTGGAACCTAACAGATGCATACGCCCATCCACCATCCACATCACCCTAGCAAAATTAAACCAACTGGAACCTAACAGATGCATACGCCCATCCACCATCCACATCACCCTAGCAAAACTGAAACCTACTGGAACCTAACAGATGCATACGCACATCCACCATCCACATCACCCTAGCAAAACTGAAACCTACTGGAACCTAACAGATGCATACACCCATCCACATCACCCTAGCAAAACTGACACCTACTGGAACCTAACAGATGAATACACCCATCCACCATCAACATCACCCTAGCAAAACTGACACCTACTGGAACCTCACAGATGAATACGCCCATCCACCATCCACATCACCCTAGCAAAACTGAAACCTACTGGAAGCTAACAGATGCATACGCCCATCCACCATCCACATCACCCTAGCAAAATGAAACCTACTGGAACCTAACAGATGCATACGCCCATCCACCATCCACAACACCCTAGCAAAACTGAAACCTACTGGAACCTAACAGATGCATACGCCCATCCACCATCCACATCACCCTAGCAAAACTGAATCCTACTGGAACCTAACAGATGCATACGCCCATCCACCATCCACATCACCCTAGCAAAACTGAAACCTACTGGAACCTAACAGATGCATACGCCCATCCACATCACCCTAGCAAAACTGACACCTACTGGAACCTAACAGATGAATACGCCCATCCACCATCCACATCACCCTAGCAAAACTGAAACCTACTGGAAGCTAACAGATGCATACGCCCATCCACCATCCACATCACCCTAGCAAAATGAAACCTACTGGAACCTAACAGATGCATACGCCCATCCACCATCCACATCACCCTAGCAAAACTGAAACCTACTGGAACCTAACAGATGCATACGCCCATCCACCATCCACATCACCCTAGCAAAACTGAAACCTACTGGAACCTAACAGATGCATACGCCCATCCACCATCCACATCACCCTAGCAAAACTGAAACCTACTGGAACCTAACAGATGCATACGCCCATCCACCATCTACATCACCCTAGCAAAACTGAAACCTACTGGAACCTAACAGATGCATACGCCCATCCACATCACCCTAGCAAAACTGAAATCTACTGGAACCTAACAGATGCATACGCCCATCCACATCACCCTAGCAAAACTGACACCTACTGGAACCTAACAGATGAATACGCCCATCCACCATACACATCACCCTAGCAAAACTGAAACCTACTGGAAGCTAACAGATGCATACGCCCATCCACCATCCACATCACCCTAGCAAAACTGAAACCTACTGGAACCTAACAGATGCATACGCCCTTTCCACCATCCACATCACCCTAGCAAAACTGAAACCTACTGGAACCTAACAGATGCATACGCCCATCCACCATCCACATCACCCTAGCAAAACTGAAACCTACTGGAACCTAACAGATGCATACGCACATCCACCATCCACATCACCCTAGCAAAACTGAAACCTACTGGAACCTAACAGATGCATACGCCCATCCACATCACCCTAGCAAAACTGACACCTACTGGAAACTAACAGATGCATACGCACATCCACCATCCACATCACCCTAGCAAACTGAAACCTACTGGAACCTAACAGATGCATACGCCCATCCACATCACCCTAGCAAAACTGAAACCTACTGGAACCTAACAGATGCATACGTCCATCCACCATCCACATCACCCTAGCAAAACTGACACCTACTGGAAACTAACAGATGAATACACCCATCCACCATCAACATAACCCTAGCAAAACTGAAACCTACTGGAACCTAACAGATGCATACGCCCATCCATCATCTACATCACCCTAGCAAAACTGACACCTACTGGAACCTAACAGATGCATACGCCCATCCACCATCCACATCACCCTAGCAAAACTGAAACCTACTGGAAGCTAACAGATGCATACGCACATCCACCATCCACATCACCCTAGCAAACTGAAACCTACTGGAACCTAACAGATGCATACGCCCATCCACATCACCCTAGCAAAACTGAAACCTACTGGAACCTAACAGATGCATACGTCCATCCACCATCCACATCACCCTAGCAAAATGAAACCTACTGGAACCTAACAGATGCATACGCCCATCCACCATCCACATCACCCTAGCAAAACTGAAACCTACTGGAACCTAACAGATGCATACGCCCATCCACCATCCACATCACCCTAGCAAAACTGAAACCTACTGGAAGCTAACAGATGCATACGCCCATCCACCATCCACATCACCCTAGCAAAACTGAAACCTACTGGAACCTAACAGATGCATACGCCCATCCACCATCTACATCACCCTAGCAAAACTGAAACCTACTGGAATCTAACAGATGCATACGCCCATCCACATCACCCTAGCAAAACTGAAATCTACTGGAACCTAACAGATGCATACGCCCATCCACATCAACCTAGCAAAACTGAAACCTACTGGAACCTAACAGATGCATACGCCCATCTACATCACCCTAGCAAAACTGAAACCTACTGGAACCTAACAGATGCATACGCCCATCCACATCACCCTAGCAAAACTGACACCTACTGGAACCTAACAGATGAATACGCCCATCCACCATCCACATCACCCTAGCAAAACTGAAACCTACTGGAACCTAACAGATGCATACGCCCATCCACATCACCCTAGCAAAACTGACACCTACTGGAACCTAACAGATGCATACGCCCATCCTCCATCCACATCACCCTAGCAAAACTGAAACCTACTGGAACCTAACAGATGCATACGCCCATCCACCATCCACATCACCCTAGCAAAATTAAACCAACTGGAACCTAACAGATGCATACGCCCATCCACCATCCACATCACCCTAGCAAAACTGAAACCTACTGGAACCTAACAGATGCATACGCACATCCACCATCCACATCACCCTAGCAAAACTGAAACCTACTGGAACCTAACAGATGCATACACCCATCCACATCACCCTAGCAAAACTGACACCTACTGGAACCTAACAGATGAATACACCCATCCACCATCAACATCACCCTAGCAAAACTGAAACCTACTGGAACCTAACAGATGCATACGCCCATCCACCATCTACATCACCCTAGCAAAACTGACACCTACTGGAACCTCACAGATGAATACGCCCATCCACCATCCACATCACCCTAGCAAAACTGAAACCTACTGGAAGCTAACAGATGCATACGCCCATCCACCATCCACATCACCCTAGCAAAATGAAACCTACTGGAACCTAACAGATGCATACGCCCATCCACCATCCACAACACCCTAGCAAAACTAAAACCTACTGGAACCTAACAGATGCATACGCCCATCCACCATCCACATCACCCTAGCAAAACTGAAGCCTACTGGAACCTAACAGATGCATACGCCCATCCACCATCCACATCACCCTAGCAAAACTGAAACCTACTGGAACCTAACAGATGCATACGCCCATCCACATCACCCTAGCAAAACTGACACCTACTGGAACCTAACAGATGAATACGCCCATCCACCATCCACATCACCCTAGCAAAACTGAAACCTACTGGAAGCTAACAGATGCATACGCCCATCCACCATCCACATCACCCTAGCAAAATGAAACCTACTGGAACCTAACAGATGCATACGCCCATCCACCATCCACATCACCCTAGCAAAACTGAAACCTACTGGAACCTAACAGATGCATACGCCCATCCACCATCCACATCACCCTAGCAAAACTGAAACCTACTGGAACCTAACAGATGCATACGCCCATCTACATCACCCTAGCAAAACTGAAATCTACTGGAACCTAACAGATGCATACGCCCATCCACATCACCCTAGCAAAACTGACACCTACTGGAACCTAACAGATGAATACGCCCATCCACCATACACATCACCCTAGCAAAACTGAAACCTACTGGAACCTAACAGATGCATACGCCCATCCACCATCCACATCACCCTAGCAAAACTGAAACCTACTGGAACCAAATAGATGCATACGCACATCCACCATCCACATCACTCTAGCAAAACTGAAACCTACTGGAACCTAACAGATGCATACGCACATCCACCATCCACATCACCCTAGCAAAACTGAAAACTACTGGAACCTAACAGATGCATACGCCCATCCACATCACCCTAGCAAAACTGAAACCTACTGGAACCTAACAGATGCATACGTCCATCCACCATCCACATCACCCTAGCAAAATGAAACCTACTGGAACCTAACAGATGCATACGCCCATCCACCATCCACATCACCCTAGCAAAACTGAAACCTACTGGAACCTAACAGATGCATACGTCCATCCACCATCCACATCACCCTAGCAAAATGAAACCTACTGGAACCTAACAGATGCATACGCCCATCCACCATCCACATCACCCTAGCAAAACTGAAACCTACTGGAACCTAACAGATGCATACGCCCATCCACCATCCACATCACCCTAGCAAAACTGAAACCTACTGGAAGCTAACAGATGCATACGCCCATCCACCATCCACATCACCCTAGCAAAACTGAAACCTACTGGAACCTAACAGATGCATACGCCCATCCACCATCTACATCACCCTAGCAAAACTGAAACCTACTGGAATCTAACAGATGCATACGCCCATCCACATCACCCTAGCAAAACTGAAATCTACTGGAACCTAACAGATGCATACGCCCATCCACATCAACCTAGCAAAACTGAAACCTACTGGAACCTAACAGATGCATACGCCCATCTACATCACCCTAGCAAAACTGAAACCTACTGGAACCTAACAGATGCATACGCCCATCCACATCACCCTAGCAAAACTGACACCTACTGGAACCTAACAGATGAATACGCCCATCCACCATCCACATCACCCTAGCAAAACTGAAACCTACTGGAACCTAACAGATGCATACGCCCATCCACATCACCCTAGCAAAACTGACACCTACTGGAACCTAACAGATGCATACGCCCATCCACCATCTACATCACCCTAGCAAAACTGAAACCTACTGGAATCTAACAGATGCATACGCCCATCCACATCAACCTAGCAAAACTGAAACCTACTGGAACCTAACAGATGCATACGCCCATCTACATCACCCTAGCAAAACTGAAACCTACTGGAACCTAACAGATGCATACGCCCATCCACATCACCCTAGCAAAACTGACACCTACTGGAACCTAACAGATGAATACGCCCATCCACCATCCACATCACCCTAGCAAAACTGAAACCTACTGGAACCTAACAGATGCATACGCCCATCCACATCACCCTAGCAAAACTGACACCTACTGGAACCTAACAGATGCATACGCCCATCCTCCATCCACATCACCCTAGCAAAACTGAAACCTACTGGAACCTAACAGATGCATACGCCCATCCACCATCCACATCACCCTAGCAAAATTAAACCAACTGGAACCTAACAGATGCATACGCCCATCCACCATCCACATCACCCTAGCAAAACTGAAACCTACTGGAACCTAACAGATGCATACGCACATCCACCATCCACATCACCCTAGCAAAACTGAAACCTACTGGAACCTAACAGATGCATACACCCATCCACATCACCCTAGCAAAACTGACACCTACTGGAACCTAACAGATGAATACACCCATCCACCATCAACATCACCCTAGCAAAACTGAAACCTACTGGAACCTAACAGATGCATACGCCCATCCACCATCTACATCACCCTAGCAAAACTGACACCTACTGGAACCTCACAGATGCATACGCCCATCCACATCACCCTAGCAAAACTGACACCTACTGGAACCTAACAGATGAATACGCCCATCCACCATCCACATCACCCTAGCAAAACTGAAACCTACTGGAAGCTAACAGATGCATACGCCCATCCACCATCCACATCACCCTAGCAAAACTGAAACCTACTGGAACCTAACAGATGCATACGCCCATCCACCATCCACATCACCCTAGCAAAACTGAAACCTACTGGAACCTAACAGATGCATACGCCCATCCACCATCCACATCACCCTAGCAAAACTGAAACCTACTGGAACCTAACAGATGCATACGCCCTTCCACCATCTACATCACCCTAGCAAAACTGAAACCTACTGGAACCTAACAGATGCATACGCCCATCCACATCACCCTAGCAAAACTGAAATCTACTGGAACCTAACAGATGCATACGCCCATCCACATCACCCTAGCAAAACTGAAACCTACTGGAACCTAACAGATGCATACGCCCATCCACCATCTACATCACCCTAGCAAAACTGAAACCTACTGGAATCTAACAGATGCATACGCCCATCCACATCACCCTAGCAAAACTGAAATCTACTGGAACCTAACAGATGCATACGCTCATCCACATCAACCTAGCAAAACTGACACCTACTGGAACCTAACAGATGCATACGCCCATCTACATCACCCTAGCAAAACTGAAACCTACTGGAACCTAACAGATGCATACGCCCATCCACATCACCCTAGCAAAACTGACACCTACTGGAACCTAACAGATGAATACGCCCATCCACCATCCACATCATCCTAGCAAATCTGAAACCTACTGGAACCTAACATATGCATACGCCCATCCACATCACCCTAGCAAAACTGAAACCTACTGGAACCTAACAGATGCATACGCCCATCCACCATCCACATCACCCTAGCAAATCTGAAACCTACTGGAACCTAACAGATGCATACGCCCATCCACATCACCCTAGCAAAACTGACACCTACTGGAACCTAACAGATGAATACGCCCATCCACCATCCACATCACCCTAGCAAAACTGAAACCTACTGGAAGCTAACAGATGCATACACCCATCCACGATCCACATCACCCTAGCAAAATGAAACCTACTGGAACCTAACAGATGCATACGCCCATCCACCATCCACATCACCCTAGCAAAACTGAAACCTACTGGAACCTAACAGATGCATACGCCCATCCACCATCCACATCACCTTAGCAAATCTGAAACCTACTGGAACCTAACAGATGCATACGCCCATCCACCATCCACATCACCCTAGCAAAACTGAAACCTACTGGAACCTAACAGATGCATACGCCCATCCACCATCCACATCACCCTAGCAAAACTGAAACCTACTGGAACCTAACAGCGCTCACTGTTGCCCGTAGTGGCTGGTTTCCACATCATCCACATCATCCATGGATGGAAGTCGGTCGAATACTGACTTGGCAAGGGATTTCACCATGAGGCCAATGGTGACTTTAAGTCAGTTACAGAGTCTAATGGCTGTGATATGTTAAAACTGGATGGATCCACAACATTGTAGTTACTCCACAATACTAACCTACATGACAGAGTGAATAGAAGGAAGACTGAACAGAATAAACATATTACAAAACATGCTTCCTGTTTGCAACAAGGAATTAAAGTAATACAGTAAAAATGTGGTAAAGAAATTAACTTTATGTCCTAAATGTTTGGGTCAAATCCAATACAACATTACTGAGTACCACTCTTCATATTTCCAAGCATGGTGGAGGCTGCATCATGTTATGGGTATGCTTGTCATCAACAAGGACTAGGGAGTTTTTTAGGATAAAAAGAAACAGAATAGAGTTAATCACAGACTAAATCCTAGAGGAAAACCTGGTTCAGTCTGCTTTCCATCAGACACTGTGAGATGAATTCACCTTTAGCAGGACAGTAACCTACACCACAAGGCCAAATATACACTGGAGTTAATTACCAAGACAACATTGAATGTTCCTGAGTGGCCGAGTTACAGTTTTAACATAAATCATCTTGAAAGTCTATGGCAAGACTTGAAAATGATGCAGAAAAGCTAATCCATGCTTTTGTCACTTCTATATTAGATTACTGAAATCAGAATTGGGCTGCCTGTCTAAACGCAGCGTTATTACGGTTCATATGTTTTATTCACGATTTGCCGCTCATTAACTATGCAAATAATATGTCAGTTCACATGTGCGCACATATGAATGCACTTGTACAAGCTAATGAGGTCAGGTTAGTGTGTGTGTGTGTGTGTGTGTGTGTGTGTGTGTGTGTGTGTGTGTGTGTGTGTGTGTGTGTGTGTGTGTGTGTGTGTGTGTGTGTGTGTGTGTGTGTGTGTGTGTGTGTGTGTGTGTGTGTGTGTGTGTGTGTGTCTGTGTGCATGCGTGTGTGTGTGTCTGTGTGTGTGTGTGTGTGTGTGTGTCTGTGTGCGTGCATGCGATAAAGTCTAGAGAAAAATAGCTACAAGCGAATGAATGACTGACAGAGCAAAGTTGTAGATTGGATACTGTGGACTTATATTACTTCCTGGTCTTATGGGAAACCGGCGTATTTGCATATTAGACAAATGCTAATTGGGTAAACCCCCAAGTTATGTATGAGCTAACAACTGGGATTTAACCATGCAAATAATACATCTAGATTCTAGAATACTAAGTATAATAGTTTGTGTTGAACCCCACGCACGTATACATGCAATAACGCATGCACACGGGCATACACACACTGAAAGACACAAAACACCTCTGACATTACCGAGACCAGACCACACCATGCCGAAAGTTTAGAATACAGGGCCTCCATCACATGAACCTGTCAACCCAGCACATCTCTCTTTGTCTCTTATCATTTTTGTCTCCGTAGGCAAGTGGTGATATCTCTCAGCCACAGAGCCAACTCTGGTCAAAAGTAGTTCACTACAGAGGAAACAGGGTTCCATTTGGAACACGACCTGTCTCACCTCTATCTAACATGATAAGTGCAGCTGCTGTACACTGGAAGTGAGATTGCATCCGAAATGGCACTCTATCCCTACATAGTGCATTACCTTTGATCAGGGCCAATAGGGCCCATAGTGGGCTATGTAGGGAATAGGGTGCCAGTTGGAACGCAGTCAAAGTGTTCCCTACTATCAGATGTTCCTCCCTCTTCATACATCAACTATGGTGAGGCCATACAGTACATTTAGAGATTTAACTTGAAGGGGTGAAGTGTACAGAACTCTCATACTCAAGTAGAAGAGCTGTTACTTTACTGACATTTAACTCAAGTAGACGAGCTGTTACTTTACTGACATTTAACTCAAGTAGACGAGCTGTTACTTTACTGACATTTAACTCAAGTAGAAGAGCTGTTACTTTACTGACATTTAACTCAAGTAGACGAAAAACTACACTAGTAAAAGTTACAAAAAAAGGAGTACTTTAAAAATAAAAACATTGGCCTTAGAGCAAATTTCGCTATGGAATCCACACCCACAGGTGGAAAAAAACTGAACATAAATAGGAAGCTATTGACAGGTCCTGACTGTGGCCCTACAACCCCCACTAGAGGGAGACAGAGACCTGGCCTCAGTTAGGGCCTGACAGGAAGCAAATAAATAAATTAATATTAGTATGAACTAAATTAATTTATTGTTTATTGTTGTAGCAAGGATTTGTCAATACAATTAATATTTGAATATAAATTAAACATTCAAACAAATTAAATGTATTGATTAATTATCAGCAATACAAAATAAACTCACTCACTCACTCACTCACTCACTCACTCACTCACTCACTCACTCACTCACTCACTCACTCACTCACTCACTCACTCTCACCTATACAAGGCCAAATTGTGACTGCCAGGGCACATAGGACATAGCTAAAGGATTTTATGTCAAATTAGCTCTGGAGGCAACAACAGAACATCATGGAAATAAAAATGAATGAGCAAACTCCCCTGAAATAGAGAAGGGGCTGTAGATTTAGCATTAGATTGATATACTATAGTGCATTCGGAAAGTATTGACAACCCTTGACTTCTCTTCCTCATTTTGTAACGTTACATCCTTATTCTAAAATGGATTAAATAAATGTTTTTCCTCATCAATCTACACACAATACCCCATAATGACATCAATACCCCATAATGACATCAATACCCCATAATGACACAATACCCCATAATGACATCAATACCCCATAATGACATCAATACCCCATAATGACATTATTACCCCATAATGACAAATTGAAAACAGGTTTTTAGAATATATATATTTTTTATTAATAATAAAAAACAGAAATATCTTATTTACATTAGTATTCAGACCCTTTGATATGAGACTCGAAATTGAGCTCAAGTGCATCCTGTTTCCATTGATCATCCTTTTTACAACTTGGTTGGAGTCCACCTGTGGTAAATGCAATTGATTGGACATGATTTGGAAAGGCACACACCTGTCTATATAAGGTCCCACAGTTGATAGTGTAGGACAGAGCGAAAACCAAGCCATGAGTGCGAAGGAATTGTCCGTAGAGCTCAGAGACAGGATCCTGTCGAGGCACAGATCTGGGGAAGGGTACCAAAACATTTCTGCAGCATTGAAGATCCCCAAAAACACACTGGCCTCCATCATTCTTAAATGGAAGAAGTTTGGAACCACCAAGACTCTTCCTAGAGCTTGCCAAACTGAGCAATTGGGGGAGATGGTCAGGGATGTGAAAAGGTTAATGACAGCACTCTTGGAGTTTGCCAAAAGGCACCTAAATGACTCTCAGACCATGAGAAACCAATCTCTCTGGTCTAATGCAACCAAGATTGAACTCTTTGGCCTGAATGTCAAGTGTCACATCTGGAGGAAACTTGGCAGCATCATGCTGTGGGGATGTTTTTCAACGGCAGGGACTGGGGGACTAGTCAGGATCGAGAGAAAGAGGAACGGTGCAAAGTACAAAGAGATCCTTGATGAAACCTTGCTTCAGAGTGCTCAGGACCTCAGACTGGGGCGAAGGTTCACCTTCCAACAGGACAACGACCCTAAGTACACAGCCAAGACAATGCAGGAGTGGCTTCGGGACAAGTCTCTGAATGTCCTTGAGTGGCCCAGCCAGAGCCGGACCCAATCAAACATCTTTGGAGAGACCTGAAAATAGCTGTGCAGCGACGCTCCCCATCCAACCTTACAGAGCTTGAGAGGATCTGTAGAGAAGAATGGGAGAAACTCCCCAAATACAGGTGTGCCAAGCTTGTAGTGTCATACCCAAGAAGACTCAAGGCTGTAATCGCTGCCAAAGGTTATTCAAATTAAAATCGAATTAAATTGTATTTGTCACATGCACCAAATACAACAGGTGTAGACCTTACAGTGAAATGCTTACTTAAAAGCCCTTAACCAACAATACAACAGGTGTAGACCTTACAGTGAAATGCTTACTAACAAGCCCATAACCAACAAAGCAGTTCAAGAAAGAGTTATGAAAATATTTACTAAATAAACTAAAGTAAAACATTAAAAATAAATAAAAAAGTAACAAGATAATTACATAACAATAATAATGAGGATATATACAGGGGCTACCGGTACCAAGTACATTTTCGGGGGTACAGGTTAGTCGAGGTCATTTGTAGTCACTTTTTGTAAATAGTCCTGGTGGCCATTTCATTAGTTGTTCAGCAGTCATATGGCTTGGGGGTAGAAGCTGTTAAGGAGCCATTTGGTCCTAGACTTGGCACTCCAGTACCGCTTGCCATGCGGTAGCAGAGAGAACAGTCCATTCATTTTTTGTGCCTTCCTCTGACACTGCCTAGTATATAGGTCCTGGATGTCACAAAGCTTGGCCCCAGTGATGTACTGGGCCGTGCGCACTACCCTCTATAGCGCCTTAAGGTCAGATGCCGAGCAGTTGCCATACCAGGCGGTGATACAACTCGTCAGGATGCTCTCGATGGTGCAGTTTGAGTATCTGGGGACCCATGCCAAATCTTTTCAGTCTTCTGAGGGGGAAAAGGTGTTGTCGTGCCCTCTTCACAACTCTCTTGTTGTGTTTGGACCATGATAGTTTGTTGGTGATGTGGACACCAAGGATCTTGAAACTCTCGACCCGCTCCACTTCAGTCCCGTCGATGTTAATGGGGGCGTGTTCAGCCCTCCTTTTCCTGTAGTCCACAATCATCTCCTTTGTCTTGATCACGTTGAGGGAGAGGTTGTTGTCCTGGCACCACACGGCCAGATCTCTGACCTCCTCCCTATAGGCTGTCTCATCGTTGTCGATGATCAGGCCTACCACTGTTGTGTCGTCAGCAAACTTAGTGATGGTGTTGGAGTCATGCCTGGCCATGCAGTAATGTAATCAGGGAGTACAGGAGGGGACTGAGCACGCACCCCTCAGGGGCCCCAGTGTTGACGATCAACGTGGCGATCAGATGTGTTGTTACGTACCCTTACCACCTGGGGCCGGCCCTTCAGGAAGTCCAGGATCCAGTTGCAGAGGGAGGTGTTTGGGTTTCCCTTTGTAGTCTGTAATATTTTTCAAGCCCTGCCACATCCGATGAGCGTCAGAGGATTCAATCTTCGTCCTGTATTGACGCTCTGCCTGTTTGATGGTTTGTCTGAGGGCATAGTAGGATTTCTTATAAGTGTCCAGATTAGTGTCCTGCTCAATAAAAGCGGCAGCTCTACCCTTTAGCTCGTGCGGATATTGCCTGTACGTAGGGTCACTGTGGGGACAACGTCGTCGATGCACTTATTGATGAAGCCGGTGACTGAGATGGTATACTCCTCAATGCCATTGGATGAATCCCGGAACATATTCCAGTCTGTTCTAGCAAAACAGTCCTGTAGCTTAGCATCAGCGTCATCTGACCACTTCTTTATTGAGCGAGTCACTGGTAGTTTTTGCTAGTAAGCAGGAATCAGGAGGAATATAATTATGGTCAGATTTGCCAAATGGAGAGCGAGGGAGAGCTTTCTATGCGTCTTTGAGTGTGGAGTAAAGGTGGTCTAGAGTTTATTTTCTCCTCTGGTTGCACATGTGGCATGCTGGTAGAAATTAGGTAAAAACTGATTGAAGTTTGCCTGCATTAAAGTCCCCGGCCGTTAGGAGCACCGCTTCTGGATGATAATTGTCTACTTTACTTATGGCCTTATACAGCTGGTTGAGTGCGGTCTTAGTGCCAGCATCGGTTTGTGGTGGTAAAAAGACGGCTACGAATAATATAGATGAGAACTCTCTTGGTAGATAGTGTGGTCTACAGCTTATCATGAGGTACTCTACCTCAGGAGAGCAATACCTCAAGACATCTTTTGGCCTTTTGGTCTTGACAAAGCAGTATATCCTTGGCGTCGGACTCATTAAAGAAAAAATCAGTTCGAGGTGAGTAATCGTTGTCCTGTCCAGAAGATATTTTCAGTCATAAGAGATGGTAGCAGCAACATTATGCACAAAATGAGTTACAAACAATGCAAAAATACTAACAAAATAGCACAGTTGGTTAGGAGCCGTAAAACGGCCGCCACCCCCTCCGACGCCATTATGGGCAGCTATTGGAAACCATAGCACACTCTCACCGCACAGTAGTGCGGGAATGGGCTGAAACTAACAGGGTGCTCTTTAATGAAGATGCTTTATGACTGACAATGGTGTGACCCAACAGGGGCTTGTATTATAATTAAGATCAGTGATGTCGTATTGACACAGTTCTGGATCTGTCCGTGTGTGTGTGTGTGTGTGTGTGTGTGTGCGTGTGCGTGTGCGTGTGCGTGTGTGTGTGTGTGTGTGTCAGAGGAGGCTGGTGGGAGGAGTTAAAGGAGGACGGGCTCATTGTAATGAACGGATTGAAATTAATGGAACGGTATCAAAAATATCAAACATATGTAAACAGTATCTTCGAAGCTGTTCCATTTATACCATTCCAGTCATTACAATGAGCCTCCTATAGCTCCTCCCACCAGCCTCCACTGGTGTATAGTCCTTTACACACTACCAGGCCCCCAGAAACAAAACGCTGCAGTCATCAGTATGTGGTGGTGGAGTGCAGCTGCCCCGCTAATGAGATTTTAAAGTGCGCCGTAATGCCCCTCGAACGGGTCCTACATGGAGAATTACACGCATCATTCATTGATTTTGATTGGTACTCCGGGAGGTAGGAAGGGAGGTGGCTATGGGGGCGGTGCGTGTGTGTAAAGGGGGGAGATGGGAGTCTGTTGTATGTTCATTCTGTTGTCAGGCAACAATGGGCAACAGCTGTGAAGGACTGTCATCACACTGTAGAACATTTCCCATACAATCACATTTACTTCATTCATGCAAGTGTATGGAATGTACAACCTTTCTAGAAAGGTACGGTGCACAATATTCCGTTTCAGTTTTAGTACAGTGACACAGTAAAAGTGATTTTACAACTGGATAGTTCTGCAGTGCACAATAGAAATGATTCTGAATAGAAATCAAAACAGGGAAGGGTAGGCCTATTTCTGAATAGGTTGGCATTTGGAATGCAGCCTAGATCTCTCATTGAGGTCCTTGGTTGATTAACTGAGGGCAGTCATTTAGGGGAGGAAAGGGACAGTCGGGAAATTGAGACAGCAGGAGAACAAGGTTACTTGATATCTGGGGAACTTGGGGAGTGTATGAAGAGAGAGTAGAGTGTATAGAGAGGGAGGTACTGGAGGGTGTGAATTTCCTCATTGTGCTGTTTTGTGTGTGTGTGTACCACTGGAGAGTCGCTCGTATGCAGAAGGACCAGCTGTGAGGGGTGTGTGTGTGTGCATGTGTGCTTGCATGTGCGTGTGTGTGTGTGTGTGTGTAGTGGGCCTGTCTGAAGACATCTTTTGTATGAGATATATATGCTCTTTGTGGTAGAAATTGAAAAACATTAGCATGATAAAGAGTGTCTGGGCCTGTTTCGTAGGCCACGTGAAAACATACTCAATAACCACAAAATGACAACCAGCCAATTCATGGGTCTGTGCCTCTCTGAGAACACCAATGGCTATGCCAATATCTGGGACCATTCATTGTGGCTTGCCTGGGACTAACACTGCCTTAGAAGTTGTTTTTGTCCAGTGTGTAATATCTGGTATAACTATGGTATTATGTTTTACAGTATGTATAACTATGGTATTATGTTTTACAGTATGTATAATCTGGTATAACTATGGTATTATGTTTTACAGTGTGTAATCTGGTATAACTATGGTATTATGTTTTACAGTGTGTAATCTGGTATAACTATGGTATTATGTTTTACAGTGTGTAATCTGGTATAACTATGGTATTATGTTTTACAGTGTGTAATCTGGTATAACTATGGTATTATGTTTTACAGTGTATAATCTGGTATAACTATGGTATTATGTTTTACAGTGTGTATAATCTGGTATAACTATGGTATTATGTTTTACAGTATGTATAATCTGGTATAACTATGGTATTATGTTTTACAGTGTGTAATCTGGTATAACTATGGTATTATGTTTTACAGTGTGTATAATCTGGTATAACTATGGTATTATGTTTTACAGTATGTATAATCTGGTATAACTATGGTATTATGTTTTACAGTGTATAATCTGGTATAACTATGGTATTATGTTTTACAGTGTATAATCTGGTATAACTATGGTATTATGTTTTACAGTATGTATAATCTGGTATAACTATGGTATTATGTTTTACAGTGTGTAAAATATTGTATAACTATGGTATTATGTTTTACAGTATGTATAATATTGTATAAGTATGGTATTATGTTTTACAGTATGTATAATCTGGTATAACTATGGTATTATGTTTTACAGTGTGTAAAATCTGGTATAACTATGGTATTATGTTTTACAGTGTGTATAATATTGTATAAGTATGGTATTATGTTTTACAGTGTGTATAATCTGGTATAAGTATGGTATTATGTTTTACAGTGTGTAACTGCCATAACTCTAATTTCTATGTCTACCCCAGCATTCCCAGGCATTCAGTTTATTTTGACTGTGAATGGCCTCTCTCTCTTCTCTCTCTTCTCTCTCTCCCTCCATGTGTGGTCATCTTTCATTAAAAACTGTGGTTTAGGTGGCCTGTGTTTTTCAGATCCATTTCAATTGGCTTGAGACAGAAGGCTTATTTTAGGAGGGAAGAACGTGTTGTTTGCCCCTAAACTCAGCTGTGGTCATGCGCTGGTCATGCTGTGGTCATGCTGTGGCCATGCTGTGGTCATGCTGTGGTCATGCTGTGGTCATGCGCTGGTCATGCTGTGGTCATGCTGTGGTCATGCTGTGGTCATGCTGTGGTCATGCTGTGATCATGCTGTGGTCATGCGCTGGTAATGCTGTGGTCATGCTGTGGTCATGTGCTGGTCATCCTGTGGTCATGCTGTGGTCATGCGCTGGTCATGCTGTGGTCATGCTGTGGTCATGCTGTGGTCATGCGCTGGTACTTGTACTGTTTCAGACAGTCAAAATTCACTGACTGCCTGGGATCACATTTACATTTGAGTAGACACTCTTATCCAGAGAGACTTACAGTTAGAGATTGTTGGGGAAGACATACAAATAGTCACTTTGTGTTGTAGGTCATCCTCAAATTGTATTTTAGCAGGAATCTCCTTGTTATCTCCACTGGGCTAGGCAGCCTGTGTTTTTGCGATCTCATCAGCCATAAAATGGCTAAATAGCCATAAGACTGCTAAATAGAACATTAAATGATTACCAGGACTATCTGCACAGACCCTGTCTTGCACTGTCACTCACAAGACTATATGCAGTGCCTTCGGAAAGTATTCAGACCCCTTGAATTTTTCCACATTTTGATTCGTTACTGCCACATCCTGATCTGTTTCACCTGTCTGTGTGATTGTCTCCACCCTCCTCCAGGTGTCTCCACCCTGATCTGTTTCACCTGTCTGTGTGATTGTCTCCACCCTCCTCCAGGTGTCTCCACCCTGATCTGTTTCACCTGTCTGTGTGATTGTCTCCACCTCCTCCAGGTGTCTCCACCCTGATCTGTTTCACCTGTCTGTGTGATTGTCTCCACCCTCCTCCAGGTGTCTCCACCCTGATCTGTTTCACCTGTCTGTGTGATTGTCTCCACCTCCTCCAGGTCTCTCCATCATCCTCATTATCTCCAGTGTATTTATACCTGTGTTCTGTGTTTGTCTGTTACCAGTTAGTTTTGTTTTATCAAGTCTACCAGCGTGTTTCCCTCTGATCCTGTCTTTTCTAAACTTCCTGTTTTCAAGTTTTCCCGGTGTTGACCATTCTGCCTGCCTGTTCTACACACAATACCCCACAATGACAAAGCAAAAACAGGTTTTTGAAAATGTTTGCTAATTTATTAAAAATTAAAAACTGAAATATTACATTTACATAAGTATTCAGACCCCAGTGATTACAGCACAGTCTTCTTGGGTATGACGCTACAATCTTGACACACCTGTATTTGGGGAGTTTCTCCCATTCTTCTCTGCAGATCCTCTCAAGCTCTGTCAGGTTGGATTGGGAGTGTCGCTAAACATCTATTTTCAGGTTTCTCCAGAGATGTTAGATCGGGTTCAAGTAGGGGCTCTGGCTGGGCCACTCAAGGACATTCAAAGACTTGTCCCGAAGCCACTCCTGCGTTGTCTTGGCTGTGAGCTTAGGGTCATTATCCTGTTGGAAAGTGAACCATCGCCTCAGTCTGAGGTCCTGAGTGCTCTGGAGCAGGTTTTCATTAAGGATCTCTCTGTACTTTGCTCCATTTATCTTTCTCTTGATCCTGACTAGTCTCCCAGTCCCTGCTGCTGAATAACTTCCCCACAGCATGATGCTGCCATCACCATGCTTCACCGTAGGGATGGTGCCAGGTTTCCTCCAGACGTGACGCTTGGCACTCAGGCCAAAGAGTTCAATCTTCGTCTGATATATTATTCGAATCTTGTTTCTCATGGTCTGAGAGTCTTTAAGTGCCTTTTGGCAAACTCCAAGTGGGCTGTCATATGCCTTTTACTGATGAGTGGCTTCCGTCTGGCCACTCTCCCATAAAGGCCTGATTGGTGGAATGCTGCAGAGATGGTTGTCCTTCTGGAAAGTTCTCCCATCTCCACAGAGGAACTCTATAGAACCATCAGGTTCTTGGTCACCCTGACCAAGGCCCTTTTCCCCCGATTGCTCAATTTGGCCGGGCGGCCAGCTCTAGGAAGAGTCTTGGTGGTTCCAAATTTCTTCCGTTTAAGAAGGATGGAGGCCATTGTGTTCTTGGGGACCTTCAATGCTGTAGACATTTTTGGGTACCCTTCCCCAGATCTGTGCTTCTACACAATCCTGTCTCGGAGCTCTACGGACAATTCCTTCGACGTCATGGCTTGGTTTTTGCTCTGCCGTGCACTGTCAACTGTGGGACCTTATATAGACAGGTGTGTGCCTTTCCAAAATCATGTCCAATCAATTGAATTTACCACAGGTGGACTCCAATCAAGTAGAAATATCTCAAGGATGATCAATGGAAACAGAAGTCTGTTTCAAGTCTCATAGCAAAAGGTCTGAATACTTATCTAAATAAACTATATTTTATATTTTTTTAATACATTAGCAAAAATGTGTAATTATGGAGTATTGTGTGTAGATTAATGAGAATTTTTTTTTATCTAATCAATTTTAGAATAATGCTGTAACTTAACAAAATGTTTTACTCGTATTATCTTTCCTGGTGCCTTTATGTACATATTTAGCTGCCTAATACCTTGTACCCCTGCACGTTGATCTGGTACTGGTACTACCTGTATATAGCTCCACATTGATCTGGTACTGGTACTTCCTGTATATAGCTCCACATTGATCTGGTACTGGTACTTCCTGTATATAGCTCCACATTGATCTGGTACTGGTACTTCCTGTATATACCCCTGCACGTTGATCTGGTACTGGTACTTCCTGTATATACCCCTGCACGTTGATCTGGTACTGGTACTCCCTGTATATACCCCTGCACGTTGATCTGGTACTGGTAATTCCTGTATATACCCCTGCACGTTGATCTGGTACTGGTACTTCCTGTATATAGCTCCACATTGATCTGGTACTGGTACTTCCTGTATAAGCCCCTGCAAGTTGATCTGGTACTGGTACTTCCTGTATATACCCATGCATGTTGATCTGGTACTGGTACTTCCTGTATATAGCTCCACATTGATCTGGAACTGGTACTCCCTGTATATACCCCTGCACGTTGATCTGGTACTGGTACTTCCTGTATATACCCCTGGACGTTGATCTGGTACTGGTACTTCCTGTATATAGCTCCACATTGATCTGGTACTGGTACTTCCTGTATATACCCCTGCACGTTGATCTGGTACTGTTACTTCCTGTATATACCCCTGCACGTTGATCTGGTACTGGTACTTCCTGTATATAGCTCCACATTGATCTGGTAATGGTACTTCCTGTATAAACCCCTGCAAGTTGATCTGGTACTGGTACTTCCTGTATATACCCATGCGTGTTGATCTGGTACTGGTACTTCCTGTATATAGCTCCACATTGATCTGGAACTGGTATTCCCTGTATATAGCTCCACATTGATCTGGTACTGGTACTCCCTGTATATACCCCTGCACGTTGATCTGGTACTGGTACTTCCTGTATATAGCTCCACATTGATCTGGTACTGGTACTTCCTGTATATAGCTCCACATTGATATGGTACTGGTTCTTCCTGCATATAGCTCCACATTGATCTGTTACTGGTACTTCCTGTATATAGCTCCACATTGATCTAGTACTGGTACTTCCTGTATATAGCTCCACATTGATCTGGTACTGGTACTTCCTGTATATAGCTCCACATTGATCTGGTACTGGTACTTCCTGTATATAGCTCCACATTGATCTGTTACTGGTACTTCCTGTATATAGCTCCACATTGTTCTGGTACTGGTACTCCCTGTATATAGCTCCACATTGATCTGGTACTGGTACTTCCTGTATATAGCTCCACATTGATCTGGTACTGGTACTTCCTGTATATAGCTACACATTGATCTGGTACTGGTACTCCCTGTATATAGCTCCACATTGATCTGGTACTGGTACTTCCTGTATATAGCTCCACATTGATCTGGTACTGGTACTCCCTGTATATAGCTCCACATTGATATGGTACTGGTACTTCCTGTATATAGCTCCACATTGATTTAGTACTGGTACTTCCTGTATATAGCTCCACATTGATATGTTACTGGTACTTCCTGTATATAGCTACATATTGATCTGGTACTGGTACTTCCTGTATATAGCTCCACATTGATCTGTTACTGGTACTTCCTGTATATAGCTAGACATTTATCTGGTACTGGTACCTCCTGTATATAGATCCACATTGATCTGGTACTGGTACTTCCTGTATATAGCTACACATTGATCTGGTACTGGTACTTCCTGTATATAGCTCCACATTGATCTGGTACTGGTACTTCCTGTATATAGCTCCACATTGATTTAGTACTGGTACTTCCTGTATATAGCTCCACATTGATCTGGTACTGGTACTTCCTGTATATAGCTCCACATTGATCTGGTACTGGTACTTCCTGTATATAGCTCCACATTGATTTAGTACTGGTACTTCCTGTATATAGCTCCACATTGATTTAGTACTGGTACTCCTTTATATAGCTCCACATTGATTTAGTACTGGTACTTCCTGTATATAGCTCCACATTGATCTGGTACTGGTACTTCCTGTATATAGCTCCACATTTATCTGGTACTGGTACTTCCTGTATATAGCTCCACATTGATTTTGTACTGGTACTTCCTGTATATAGCTCCACATTGATTTAGTACTGGTACTCCCTGCATGTAGCTTCAAATTGATTTGGTTCTGGTACTTCCTGTATATAGCTCCACATTGATCTGGTACTGGTACTTCCTGTAGATAGCTCCACATTGATCTGGGACTGGTACTTCCTGTATATAGCTCCACATTGATCTAATACTGGTACTTCCTGTATATAGCTACACTTTTATCTGGTACTGGTACTTCCTGTATATAGATCCACATTGATCTGGTACTGGTACTTCCTGTATATAGCTCCACATTGATCTGGTACTGGTACTTCCTGTATATAGCTCCACATTGATCTGGTACTGGTACTTCCTGTATATAGCTCCACATTGATTTAGTACTGGTACTTCCTGTATATAGCTCCACATTGATTTAGTACTGGTACTCCTTTAAATAGCTCCACATTGATTTAGTACTGGTACTTCCTGTATATAGCTCCACATTGATCTGGTACTGGTACTTCCTGTATATAGCTCCACATTGATCTGGTACTGGTACTTCCTGTATATAGCTCCACATTGATTTTGTACTGGTACTTCCTGTATATAGCTCCACATTGATTTAGTACTAGTACTCCCTGCATATAGCTTCAAATTGATTTGGTACTGGTACTTCCTGTATATAGCTCCACATTGATCTGGTACTGGTACTTCCTGTAGATAGCTCCACATTGATCTGGGACTGGTACTTCCTGTATATAGCTCCACATTGATCTAATACTGGTACTTCCTGTATATAGCTCCACATTGATCTGGAACTGGTACTTCCTGTATATAGCTCCACATTGATCTGGTACTGGTACTTCCTGTATATAGCTCCACATTGATCTAGTACAAGTACTTCCTGTATATAGCTCCACATTGATCTAGTACTGGTACTTCCTGTATATAGTTCCACATTGATCTGGTACTGGTACTTCCTGTATATAGCTCCACATTGATCTGTTACTGGTACTTCCTGTATATAGCTCCACATTGATCTGGTACTGATACTTCATGTATATTGCTCCACATTGTTCTGGTACTGGTACTCCCTGTATATAGCTCCACATTGATCTGGTACTGGTACTTCCTGTATATAGCTCCACATTGATCTGGTACTGGTACTTCCTGTATATAGCTACACATTGATCTGGTACTGGTACTCCAAGTATATAGCTCCACATTGATCTGGTACTGGTACTTCCTGTATATAGGTCCACATTGTTCTGGTACTGGTACTCCCTGTATATAGCTCCACATTGATCTGGTACTGGTACTTCCTGTATATAGCTCCACATTGATCTGGTACTGGTACTTCCTGTATATAGCTACACATTGATCTGGTACTGGTACTCCCTGTATATAGCTCCACATTGATCTGGTACTGGTACTTCCTGTATATAGCTCCACATTGATCTGGTACTGGTACTTCCTGTATATAGCTACACATTGATCTGGTACTGGTACTCCCTGTATAAAGCTCCACATTGATCTGGTACTGGTACTTCCTGTATATAGATCCACATTGATCTGGTACTGGTACTTCCTGTATATAGCTACACATTGATCTGGTACTGGTACTTCCTGTATAAAGCTCCACATTGATCTGTTACTGGTACTCCCTGTATATACCCCTGCACGTTGATCTGGTACTGGTACTTCCTGTATATAAATCCACATTGATCTTGTACTGGTACTCCCTGTATATACCCCTGCACGTTGATCTGGTACTGGTACTCCCTGTATATAGCTCCACATTGATCTGGTACTGGTACTTCCTGTATATAGCTCCACATTGATCTGGTACTGGTACTTCCTGTATATAGCTCCACATTGATCTGGTACTGGTACTTCCTGTACATAGCTCCACATTGATTTTGTACTGGTACTTCCTGTATATAGCTCCACATTGATTTAGTACTAGTACTCCCTGCATATAGCTTCAAATTGATTTGGTACTGGTACTTCCTGTATATAGCTCCACATTGATCTGGTACTGGTACTTCCTGTAGATAGCTCCACATTGATCTGGGACTGGTAATTCCTGTATATAGCTCCACATTGATCTAATACTGGTACTTCCTGTATATAGCTCCACATTGATCTGGAACTGGTACTTCCTGTATATAGCTCCACATTGATCTGGTACTGGTACTTCCTGTATATAGCTCCACATTGATCTAGTACAAGTACTTCCTGTATATAGCTCCACATTGATCTAGTACTGGTACTTCCTGTATATAGTTCCACATTGATCTGGTACTGGTACTTCCTGTATATAGCTCCACATTGATCTGTTACTGGTACTTCCTGTATATAGCTCCACATTGATCTGGTACTGATACTTCATGTATATTGCTCCACATTGTTCTGGTACTGGTACTCCCTGTATATAGCTCCACATTGATCTGGTACTGGTACTTCCTGTATATAGCTCCACATTGATCTGGTACTGGTACTTCCTGTATATAGCTACACATTGATCTGGTACTGGTACTCCAAGTATATAGCTCCACATTGATCTGGTACTGGTACTTCCTGTATATAGCTCCACATTGATCTATTGATCTGGTACTGGTACTCCCTGTATATAGCTCCACATTGATCTGGTACTGGTACTTCCTGTATATAGCTCCACATTGATCTGGTACTGGTACTTCCTGTATATAGCTACACATTGATCTGGTACTGGTACTCCCTGTATATAGCTCCACATTGATCTGGTACTGGTACTTCCTGTATATAGCTCCACATTGATCTGGTACAGGTACTCCCTGTATATAGCTCCACATTGATCTGGTACTGGTACTTCCTGTATATAGCTCCACATTGATCTGGTACTGGTACTTCCTGTATATAGCTACACATTGATCTGGTACTGGTACTCCCTGTATAAAGCTCCACATTGATCTGGTACTGGTACTTCCTGTATATAGATCCACATTGATCTGGTACTGGTACTTCCTGTATATAGCTACACATTGATCTGGTACTGGTACTTCCTGTATAAAGCTCCACATTGATCTGTTACTGGTACTCCCTGTATATACCCTTGCACGTTGATTTGGTACTGGTACTTCCTGTATATAAATCCACATTGATCTTGTACTGGTACTCCCTGTATATACCCCTGCACGTTGATCTGGTACTGGTACTCCCTGTATATAGCTCCACATTGATCTGGTACTGGTACTTCCTGTATATACCCATGCACGTTGATCTGGTACTGGTACTTCCTGTATATACCCCTGCACGTTGATCTGGTACTGGTACGTCCTGTATATAGCTCCACATTTATCTGGTACTGGAACTTCCTGTATATAGCTCCACATTGATATGGTACTGGTACTTCCTGTATATACCCCTGCACGTTGATCTGGTACTGGTACTTCCTGTATATTCCCATGCGCGTTGATCTGGTACTGGTACTTCCTGTATATAGCTCCACATTGATCTGGAACTGGTATTCCCTGTATATAGCTCCACATTGATCTGGTACTGGTACTCCCTGTATATACCCCTGCACGTTGATCTGGTACTGGTACTCCCTGTATATACCCCTGCACGTTGATCTGGTACTGGTACTTCCTGTATATACCCCTGCACATTGATCTGGTACTGGTACTTCCTGTATATAGCTCCACATTTTTCTGGTACTGGTACTTCCTGTATATAGCTCCACATTGATCTGGTACTCGTACTTCCTGTATATAGCTCCACATTGATCTGGTACAGGTACTTCCTGTATATAGCTCCACATTGATCTGGTATTGATACTTCCTGTATATAGCTCCACATTGATCTGGTACTGGTACTCCCTGTATATAGCTCCACATTGATATGGTACTGGTACTTCCTGTATATAGCTCCACATTGATCTGGTACTGGTACTTCTTGTATATAGCTCCACATTGATCTGGTACTGGTACTTCCTGTATATAGCTCCACATTGATCTGGTACAGGTACTTCCTGTATATAGCTCCACATTGATATGGTACTGGTACTTCCTGTATATAGCTCCACATTGATCTGGTGCTGGTACTTCCTGTATATAGCTCCACATTGATATGGTACTGGTACTTCCTGTATATAGCTCCACATTGATCTGGTACTGGTACTTCTTGTATATAGCTCCACATTGATCTGGTACTGGTACTTCCTGTAGATAGCTCCACATTGATCTGGTACAGGTACTTCCTGTATATAGCTCCACATTGATATGGTACTGGTACTTCCTGTATATAGCTCCACATTGATCTGGTACTGGTACTTCTTGTATATAGCTCCACATTGATCTGGTACTGGTACTTCCTGTATATAGCTCCACATTGATCTGGTACAGTTACTTCCTGTATATAGCTCCACAATTATATGGTACTGGTACTTCCTGTATATAGCTCCACATTGATCTGGTGCTGGTCCTTCCTGTATATAGCTCCACATTGATATGGTACTGGTACTTCCTGTATATAGCTCCACATTGATCTGGGACTGGTACTTCCTGTATATAGCTCCACATTGATCTAATACTGGTACTTCCTGTATATAGCTCCACATTGATCTGGTACTGGTACTTCCTGTATATAGCTCCACATTGATCTGGTATTGATACTTCCTGTATATAGCTCCACATTAATCTGGTACTGGTACTCCCTGTATATAGCTCCACATTGATATGGTACTGGTACTTCCTGTATATAACTCTACATTGATCTGGTACTGGTACTTCCTGTATATAGCTCCACATTGATCTGGTACTGGTACTCCCTGAATATAGCTCCACATTGATCAGGTACTGGTACTTCATGTATATAGCTCCACATTGATATGGTACTGGTACTTCCTGTATATAGCTCCACATTGATCTGGTACTGGTACTCCCTGTATATAGCTCCACATTGATATGGTACTGGTACTTCCTGTATATAGCTCCACATTGATCTGGTACTGGTACTTCCTTTATATAGCTCCACATTGATCTGGAACTGGTATTCCCTTTATATAGCTCCACATTGATCTGGTACTGGTACTCCCTGTATATACCCCTGCACGTTGATCTGGTACTGGTACTTCCTGTATATACCCCTGCACGTTGATCTGGTACTGGTACTTCCTGTATATAGCTCCACATTTTTCTGGTACTGGTACTTCCTGTATATAGCTCCACATTGATCTGGTACTCGTACTTCCTGTATATAGCTCCACATTGATCTGGTATTGATACTTCCTGTATATAGCTCCACATTGATCTGGTACTGGTACTTCTTGTATATAGCTCCACATTGATCTGGTACTGGTACTTCCTGTATATAGCTCCACATTGATCTGGTACAGGTACTTCCTGTATATAGCTCCACATTGATATGGTACTGGTACTCCCTGTATATAGCTCCACATTGATATGGTACTGGTACTTCCTGTATATACCCTGCACGTTGATCTGGTACTGGTACTCCCTGTATATAGCTACACATTGATCTGGTACTGGTACTTCCTGTATATAGCTCCACATTGATCTGGTACTGGTACTCCCTGTATATAGCTCCACATTGATATGGTACTGGTACTTCCTGTATATAGCTCCACATTGATCTGGTACTGGTACTTCCTGTATATAGCTCCACATTGATCTGGTACTGGTACTTCCTGTATATAGCTCCACATTGATCTGGTACTGGTACTTCCTGTATATAGCTCCACATTGATCTGGTAATGGTACTTCCTGTATATAGCTCCACATTGATCTGGTACTGGTACTTCCTGTATATAGCTCTACATTGATCTGGTACTGGTACTTCCTGTATATAGCTCCACATTGATCTGGTACTGGTACTTCCTGTATAGAGCTCCACATTGATCTGGTACTCCCTGTATATTGCTCCACATTGATCTGGTACTGGTACTTCCTGTATAAACCCCTGAACATTGATCTCGTACTGGTACTTCCTGTATATACCCCTGCACGTTGATCTGGTACTGGTACTTCCTGTATATACCCCTGGACGTTGATCTGGTACTGGTACTTCCTGTATATAGCTCCACATTGATCTGGTACTGTTACTTCCTGTATATACCCCTGCACGTTGATCTTGTACTGGTACTTCCTGTATATAGCTCCACATTGATCTGGTACTGGTACTTCCTGTATATAGCTCCACATTGATCTGGTACTGGTACTTCCTGTATATAGATCCACATTGATCTGGTACTGGTACTTCCTGTATATAGCTCCACATTGATCTGGTACTGATACTTCCTGTATATAGCTCCACATTGATCTGGTACTGGTACTTCCTGTATATAGCTCCACATTGATCTGGTACTGGTACTTCCTGTATATAGCTCCACATTGATCTATTGATCTGGTACTGGTACTTCCTGTATATAGCTCCACATTGATCTGGTACCGGTACTTCCTGTATATAGCTACACATTGATCTGGTACTGGTACTTCCTGTATATAGCTCCACATTGATCTGGTACTGGTACTTCCTGTATATAGCTCCACATTGATCTGGTACTGGTACTTCCTGTATATAGCTCCACATTGATCTGGTACTGGTACTTCCTGTATAATGCTCCACATTGATTTAGTACTGGTACTTCCTGTATAATGCTCCACATTGATTTAGTACTGGTACTTCCTGTATAATGCTCCACATTGATTTAGTACTGGTACTTCCTGTATAATGCTCCACTTTGATTTAGTACTGGTACTTCCTGTATAATGCTCCACATTGATTTAGTACTGGTACTTCCTGTAAATTATAGCTCCACATTGATTTAGTACTGGTACTCCCTGTATATAGCTCCACATTGATCTGGTACTTCCTGTATATAGCTCCACATTGATCTGGTACTGGTACTTCCTGTATATAGCTCCACATTGATCTGGTACTGGTACTTCCTTTATATAGCTACACATTGATCTTGTACTGGTACTTCCTGTATATAGCTCCACATTGATCTGGTACTGCTACTTCCTGTATATAGCTCCACATTGATTTAGTACTGGTACTTCCTGTATTTAGCTCCACATTGATATGGTACTGGTACTTCCTGTATATACCCTGCACGTTGATCTGGTACTGGTACTCCCTGTATATAGCTACACATTGATCTGGTACTGGTACTTCCTGTATATAGCTCCACATTGATCTGGTACTGGTACTCCCTGTATATAGCTCCACATTGATATGGTACTGGTACTTCCTGTATATAGCTCCACATTGATCTGGTACTGGTACTTCCTGTATATAGCTCCACATTGATCTGGTACTGGTACTTCCTGTATATAGCTCCACATTGATCTGGTACTGGTACTTCCTGTATATAGCTCCACATTGATCTGGTAATGGTACTTCCTGTATATAGCTCCACATTGATCTGGTACTGGTACTTCCTGTATATAGCTCTACATTGATCTGGTACTGGTACTTCCTGTATATAGCTCCACATTGATCTGGTACTGGTACTTCCTGTATAGAGCTCCACATTGATCTGGTACTCCCTGTATATTGCTCCACATTGATCTGGTACTGGTACTTCCTGTATAAACCCCTGAACATTGATCTCGTACTGGTACTTCCTGTATATACCCCTGCACATTGATCTGGTACTGTTACTTCCTGTATATACCCCTGCACGTTGATCTTGTACTGGTACTTCCTGTATATAGCTCCACATTGATCTGGTACTGGTACTTCCTGTATATAGCTCCACATTGATCTGGTACTGGTACTTCCTGTATATAGATCCACATTGATCTGGTACTGGTACTTCCTGTATATAGCTCCACATTGATCTGGTACTGATACTTCCTGTATATAGCTCCACATTGATCTGGTACTGGTACTTCCTGTATATAGCTCCACATTGATCTGGTACTGGTACTTCCTGTATATAGCTCCACATTGATCTATTGATCTGGTACTGGTACTTCCTGTATATAGCTCCACATTGATCTGGTACCGGTACTTCCTGTATATAGCTACACATTGATCTGGTACTGGTACTTCCTGTATATAGCTCCACATTGATCTGGTACTGGTACTTCCTGTATATAGCTCCACATTGATCTGGTACTGGTACTTCCTGTATATAGCTCCACATTGATCTGGTACTGGTACTTCCTGTATAATGCTCCACATTGATTTAGTACTGGTACTTCCTGTATAATGCTCCACATTGATTTAGTACTGGTACTTCCTGTATAATGCTCCACATTGATTTAGTACTGGTACTTCCTGTATAATGCTCCACTTTGATTTAGTACTGGTACTTCCTGTATAATGCTCCACATTGATTTAGTACTGGTACTTCCTGTAAATTATAGCTCCACATTGATTTAGTACTGGTACTCCCTGTATATAGCTCCACATTGATCTGGTACTTCCTGTATATAGCTCCACATTGATCTGGTACTGGTACTTCCTGTATATAGCTCCACATTGATCTGGTACTGGTACTTCCTTTATATAGCTACACATTGATCTTGTACTGGTACTTCCTGTATATAGCTCCACATTGATCTGGTACTGCTACTTCCTGTATATAGCTCCACATTGATTTAGTACTGGTACTTCCTGTATATAGCTCCACATCGATTTAGTACTGGTACTTCCTATATATAGCTACACATTGATTTAGTACTGGTACTTCCTGTATATAGCTACACATTGATTTAGTACTGGTACTTCCTGTATTTAGCTACACATTGATCTGGTACTGGTACTTCCTGTATATAAATCCACATTGATCTGGTACTGGTACTTCCTGTATATAGCTCCACATTGATTTAGTACTGGTACTTCCTGTATATAGCTCCACATTGATTTAGTACTGGTACTCCCTGCATATAGCTCCACATTGATCTGGTACTGGTACTTCCTGTATATAGCTCCAAATTGATCTGGTACTGGTACTTCCTGTATATAGCTCCACATTGATCTGGTACTGGTACTTCCTGTATATAGCTCCACATTGATCTGGTACTGGTACTTCCTGTATATAGATCCACATTGATCTGGTACTGGTACTTCCTGTATATAGCTCCACATTGATCTGGTACTGGTACTTCCTGTATATAGATACACATTGATCTGGTACTGGTACTCCTTGTATATAGCTCCACATTGATCTGGTACTGATACTTCCTGTATATAGCTCCACATTGATCTGGTACTGGTACTTCCTGTATATAGCTCCACATTGATCTGGTACTGGTACTTCCTGTATAATGCTCCACATTGGTTTAGTACTGGTACTTCCTGTATAATGCTCCACATTTATTTAGTACTGGTACTTCCTGTATAATGCTCCACATTGATTTAGTACTGGTACTTCCTGTATATAGCTACACATTGATTTAGTACTGGTACTTCCTGTATATAGCTACACATTGATTTGGTACTGGTACTCCCTGTATATAGCTCCACATTGATTTAGTACTGGTACTCCCTGTATATAGCTCCACATTGATTTAGTACTGGTACTTCCTGTATATAGCTCCACATTGATTTAGTACTTGTACTTCCTGTATATAGCTCCACATTGATCTGGTACTGGTACTCCCTGTATATAGCTCCACATTGATTTAGTACTGGTACTCCCTGTATATAGCTCCACATTGATTTAGTACTGGTACTTCCTTTATATAGCTACACATTGATCTTGTACTGGTACTTCCTGTATATAGCTCCACATTGATCTGGTACTGCTACTTCCTGTATATAGCTCCACATTGATTTAGTACTGGTACTTCATGTATATAGCTCCACATCGATTTAGTACTGGTACTTCCTATATATAGCTACACATTGATTTAGTACTGGTACTTCCTGTATTTAGCTACACATTGATTTAGTACTTGTACTCCCTGTATATAGCTCCACATTGATCTGGTACTGGTACTTCCTGTATATAGCTCCACATTGATCTGGTACTGGTACTCCCTGTATATAGCTACACATTGATTTAGTACTGGTACTTCCTGTATATAGCTACACATTGATTTGGTACTGGTACTCCCTGTATATAGCTCCACATTGATTTAGTACTGGTACTCCCTGTATATAGCTCCACATTGATTTAGTACTGGTACTTCCTGTATATAGCTACACATTGATATAGTACTGGTACTTCCTGTATATAGCTACACATTGATCTGGTACTGGTACTTCCTGTATATAGCTCCACATTGATCTGGTACTGGTACTTCCTGTATATAGCTCCACATTGATCTGGTACTGGTACTTCCTGTATATAGCTCCACATTGATCTGGTACTGGTACTTCCTGTATATAGATCCACATTGATCTGGTACTGGTACTTCCTGTATATAGCTACACATTGATCTGGTACTGGTACTTCCTGTATATAGCTCCACATTGATCTGGTACTGGTACTTCCTGTATATAGCTCCACATTGATCTGGTACTGGTACTTCCTGTATATAGCTCCACATTGATCTGGTACTGGTACTTCCTGTATAATGCTCCACATTGATTTAGTACTGGTACTTCCTGTATAATGCTCCACATTGATTTAGTACTGGTACTTCCTGTATAATGCTCCACATTGATTTAGTACTGGTACTTCCTGTATAATGCTCCACATTGATTTAGTACTGGTACTTCCTGTAAATTATAGCTCCACATTGATTTAGTACTGGTACTCCCTGTATATAGCTCCACATTGATCTGGTACTTCCTGTATATAGCTCCACATTGATCTGGTACTGGTACTTCCTGTATATAGCTCCACATTGATCTGGTACTGGTACTTCCTGTATATAGCTCCACATTGACCTGGTACTGGTACTTCCTGTATATAGCTCCATATTGATTTAGTACTGGTACTCCCTGTATATAGCTCCACATTGATTTAGTACTGGTACTTCCTGTATATAGCTCCACATTGATTTAGTACTGGTACTTCCTGTATATAGCTCCACATTGATCTGGTACTGGTACTTCCTGTATATAGCTACACATTGATTTAGTACTGGTACTTCCTGTATATAGCTCCACATTGATCTGGTACTGGTACTCCCTGTATATAGCTCCACATTGATTTAGTACTGGTACTCCCTGTATATAGCTCCACATTGATTTAGTACTGGTACTTCCTGTATATAGCTACACATTGATCTTGTACTGGTACTTCCTGTATATAGCTCCACATTGATCTGGTACTGCTACTTCCTGTATATAGCTCCACATTGATTTAGTACTGGTACTTCCTGTATATAGCTCCACATCGATTTAGTACTGGTACTTCCTATATATAGCTACACATTGATTTAGTACTGGTACTTCCTGTATTTAGCTACACATTGATCTGGTACTGGTACTTCCTGTATATAGCTCCACATTGATCTGGTACTGGTACTTCCTGTATATAGCTCCACATTGATTTAGTACTGGTACTTCCTGTATATAGCTCCACATTGATTTAGTACTGGTACTCCCTGCATATAGCTCCACATTGATCTGGTACTGGTACTTCCTGTATATAGCTCCACATTGATCTGGTACTGGTACTTCCTGTATATAGCTCCACATTGATCTGGTACTGGTACTTCCTGTATATAGATCCACATTGATCTGGTACTGGTACTTCCTGTATATAGCTCCACATTGATCTGGTACTGGTACTTCCTGTATATAGCTACACATTGATCTGGTACTGGTACTCCCTGTATATAGCTCCACATTGATCTGGTACTGATACTTCCTGTATATAGCTCCACATTGATCTGGTACTGGTACTTCCTGTATATAGCTCCACATTGATCTGGTACTGGTACTTCCTGTATAATGCTCCACATTGATTTAGTACTGGTACTTCCTGTATAATGCTCCACATTTATTTAGTACTGGTACTTCCTGTATAATGCTCCACATTGATTTAGTACTGGTACTTCCTGTATAATGCTCCACAATGATTTATTACTGGTACTTCCTGTATTATGCTCCACATTGATTTAGTACTGGTACTTCCTGTAAATTATAGCTCCACATTGATCTGGTACTGGTACTTCCTGTATATAGCTCCACATTGATCTGGTACTGGTACTCCCTGTATAAAGCTACACATTGATTTAGTACTGGTACTTCCTGTATATAGCTACACATTGATTTGGTACTGGTACTCCCTGTATATAGCTCCACATTGATTTAGTACTGGTACTCCCTGTATATAGCTCCACATTGATTTAGTACTGGTACTTCCTGTATATAGCTCCACATTGATTTAGTACTTGTACTTCCTGTATATAGCTCCACATTGATCTGGTACTGGTACTCCCTGTATATAGCTACACATTGATATAGTACTGGTACTTCCTGTATATAGCTACACATTGATCTGGTACTGGTACTTCCTGTATATAGCTCCACATTGATCTGGTACTGGTACTTCCTGTATATAGCTCCACATTGATTTAGTACTGGTACTTCCTGTATATAGCTCCACATTGATATGGTACTGGTACTTCCTGTATATAGCTCCACATTGATCTGGGACTGGTACTTCCTGTATATAGCTCCACATTGATCTAATACTGGTACTTCCTGTATATAGCTCCACATTGATCTAATACTGGTACTTCCTGTATATAGCTCCACATTGATCTGGTACTGGTCCTTCCTGTATATAGCTCCACATTGATCTGGTATTGATACTTCCTGTATATAGCTCCACATTGATCTGGTACTGGTACTCCCTGTATATAGCTCCACATTGATATGGTACTGGTACTTCCTGTATATAGCTCCACATTGATATGGTACTGGTACTTCCTGTATATAGCTCCACATTGATCTGGTACTGGTACTCCCTGAATATAGCTCCACATTGATCTGGTACTGGTACTCCCTGTATATACCCCTGCACGTTGATCTGGTACTGGTACTCCCTGTATATAGCTCCACATTGATCTGGTACTGGTACTTCCTGTATATACCCATGCACGTTGATCTGGTACTGGTACTCCCTGTATATACCCCTGCACGTTGATCTGGTACTGGTACTTCCTGTATATAGCTCCACATTGATCTGGTACTGGTACTTCCTGTATAAACCCCTGCAAGTTGATCTGGTACTGGTACTTCCTGTATATACCCATGCACGTTGATCTGGTACTGGTACTTCCTGTATATAGCTCCACATTGATCTGGAACTGGTATTCCCTGTATATAGCTCCACATTGATCTGTTACAGGTACTTCCTGTATATAGCTCCACATTGATCTGGTTCTGGTACTTCCTGTATATAGCTCCACATTGATCTGGTACAGGTACTTCCTGTATATAGCTCCACATTGATATGGTACTGGTTCTTCCTGTATATAGCTCCACATTGATCTGGTGCTGGTACTTCCTGTATATAGGTCCACATTGATCTTGTACTGGTACTTCCTGTATATAGCTCCACATTGATCTGGTACTGGTAATTCCTGTATAAAGCTCCACATTGATATTGTACTGGTACTTCCTGTATATAGCTCCACATTGATCTGGGACTGGTACTTCCTGTATATAGCTCCACATTGATCTAATACTGGTACTTCCTGTATATAGCTCCACATTGATCTGGTACTGGTACTTCCTGTATATAGCTCCACATTGATTTATTACTGGTACTCCCTGTATATAGCTCCACATTGATTTAGTACTGGTACTTCCTGTATATAGCTCCACATTGATTTAGTACTGGTACTCCCTGTATATAGCTCCACATTGATTTAGTACTGGTACTCCCTGTATATAGCTCCACATTGATCTGGTACTGGTACTTCCTGTATATAGCTCCACATTGATTTAGTACTGGTACTCCCTGTATATAGCTCCACATTGATTTAGTACTGGTACTTCCTGTATATAGCTCCACATTGATCTGTTACTGGTACTTCCTGTATATAGCTCCACATTGATCTAGTACTGGTACTTCCAGTATATAGCTCCACATTGATTTAGTACTGGTACTCCCTGTATATAGCTCCACATTGATTTAGTACTGTTACTCCCTGTACATAGCTCCACATTGATTTAGTACTGGTACTTCCTGTACATAGCTCCACATTGATCTGGTACTGGTACTCCCTGTATATAGCTCCACATTGATTTAGTACTGGTACTCCCTGTATATAGCTCCACATTGATTTAGTACTGGTACTTCCTGTATATAGCTCCACATTGATTTAGTACTGGTACTCCCTGTATATATCTCCACATTGATTTAGTACTGGTACTCCCTGTATATAGCTACACATTGATTTAGTACTGGTACTTCCTGTATATAGCTCCACATTGATATGTTACTGGTACTTCCTGTATATAGCTACATATTGATCTGGTACTGGTACTTCCTGTATATAGCTCCACATTGATCTGTTACTGGTACTTCCTGTATATAGCTAGACATTTATCTGGTACTGGTACTTCCTGTATATAGATCCACATTGATCTGGTACTGGTACTTCCTGTATATAGCTACACATTGATCTGGTACTGGTACTTCCTGTATATAGCTCCACATTGATCTGGTACTGGTACTTCCTGTATATAGCTCCACATTGATTTAGTACTGGTACTTCCTGTATATAGCTCCACATTGATCTGGTACTGGTACTTCCTGTATATAGCTCCACATTGATCTGGTACTGGTACTTCCTGTATATAGCTCCACATTGATTTAGTACTGGTACTTCCTGTATATAGCTCCACATTGATTTAGTACTGGTACTCCTTTATATAGCTCCACATTGATTTAGTACTGGTACTTCCTGTATATAGCTCCACATTGATCTGGTACTGGTACTTCCTGTATATAGCTCCACATTTATCTGGTACTGGTACTTCCTGTATATAGCTCCACATTGATTTTGTACTGGTACTTCCTGTATATAGCTCCACATTGATTTAGTACTGGTACTCCCTGCATGTAGCTTCAAATTGATTTGGTACTGGTACTTCCTGTATATAGCTCCACATTGATCTGGTACTGGTACTTCCTGTAGATAGCTCCACATTGATCTGGGACTGGTACTTCCTGTATATAGCTCCACATTGATCTAATACTGGTACTTCCTGTATATAGCTACACTTTTATCTGGTACTGGTACTTCCTGTATATAGATCCACATTGATCTGGTACTGGTACTTCCTGTATATAGCTCCACATTGATCTGGTACTGGTACTTCCTGTATATAGCTCCACATTGATCTGGTACTGGTACTTCCTGTATATAGCTCCACATTGATTTAGTACTGGTACTTCCTGTATATAGCTCCACATTGATTTAGTACTGGTACTCCTTTAAATAGCTCCACATTGATTTAGTACTGGTACTTCCTGTATATAGCTCCAAATTGATCTGGTACTGGTACTTCCTGTATATAGCTCCACATTGATCTGGTACTGGTACTTCCTGTATATAGCTCCACATTGATTTTGTACTGGTACTTCCTGTATATAGCTCCACATTGATTTAGTACTAGTACTCCCTGCATATAGCTTCAAATTGATTTGGTACTGGTACTTCCTGTATATAGCTCCACATTGATCTGGTACTGGTACTTCCTGTAGATAGCTCCACATTGATCTGGGACTGGTACTTCCTGTATATAGCTCCACATTGATCTAATACTGGTACTTCCTGTATATAGCTCCACATTGATCTGGAACTGGTACTTCCTGTATATAGCTCCACATTGATCTGGTACTGGTACTTCCTGTATATAGCTCCACATTGATCTAGTACAAGTACTTCCTGTATATAGCTCCACATTGATCTGGTACTGGTACTTCCTGTATATAGCTCCACATTGATCTGTTACTGGTACTTCCTGTATATAGCTCCACATTGATCTGGTACTGATACTTCATGTATATTGCTCCACATTGTTCTGGTACTGGTACTCCCTGTATATAGCTCCACATTGATCTGGTACTGGTACTTCCTGTATATAGCTCCACATTGATCTGGTACTGGTACTTCCTGTATATAGCTACACATTGATCTGGTACTGGTACTCCAAGTATATAGCTCCACATTGATCTGGTACTGGTACTTCCTGTATATAGGTCCACATTGTTCTGGTACTGGTACTCCCTGTATATAGCTCCACATTGATCTGGTACTGGTACTTCCTGTATATAGCTCCACATTGATCTGGTACTGGTACTTCCTGTATATAGCTCCACATTGATCTGGTACTGGTACTTCCTGTATATAGCTCCACATTGATCTGGTACTGGTACTTCCTGTATATAGCTACACATTGATCTGGTACTGGTACTCCAAGTATATAGCTCCACATTGTTCTGGTACTGGTACTTCCTGTATATAGGTCCACATTGTTCTGGTACTGGTACTCCCTGTATATAGCTCCACATTGATCTGGTACTGGTACTTCCTGTATATAGCTCCACATTGATCTGGTACTGGTACTTCCTGTATATAGCTACACATTGATCTGGTACTGGTACTCCCTGTATATAGCTCCACATTGATCTGGTACTGGTACTTCCTGTATATAGCTCCACATTGATCTGGTACAGGTACTCCCTGTATATAGCTCCACATTGATCTGGTACTGGTACTTCCTGTATATAGCTCCACATTGATCTGGTACTGGTACTTCCTGTATATAGCTACACATTGATCTGGTACTGGTACTCCCTGTATAAAGCTCCACATTGATCTGGTACTGGTACTTCCTGTATATAGATCCACATTGATCTGGTACTGGTACTTCCTGCATATAGCTACACATTGATCTGGTACTGGTACTTCCTGTATAAAGCTCCACATTGATCTGTTACTGGTACTCCCTGTATATACCCCTGCACGTTGATCTGGTACTGGTACTTCCTGTATATAAATCCACATTGATCTTGTACTGGTACTCCCTGTATATACCCCTGCACGTTGATCTGGTACTGGTACTCCCTGTATATAGCTCCACATTGATCTGGTACTGGTACTTCCTGTATATAGCTCCACATTGATCTGGTACTGGTACTTCCTGTATATAGCTCCACATTGATCTGGTACTGGTACTTCCTGTATATAGCTCCACATTGATTTTGTACTGGTACTTCCTGTATATAGCTCCACATTGATTTAGTACTAGTACTCCCTGCATATAGCTTCAAATTGATTTGGTACTGGTACTTCCTGTATATAGCTCCACATTGATCTGGTACTGGTACTTCCTGTAGATAGCTCCACATTGATCTGGGACTGGTACTTCCTGTATATAGCTCCACATTGATCTAATACTGGTACTTCCTGTATATAGCTCCACATTGATCTGGAACTGGTACTTCCTGTATATAGCTCCACATTGATCTGGTACTGGTACTTCCTGTATATAGCTCCACATTGATCTAGTACAAGTACTTCCTGTATATAGCTCCACATTGATCTGGTACTGGTACTTCCTGTATATAGCTCCACATTGATCTGTTACTGGTACTTCCTGTATATAGCTCCACATTGATCTGGTACTGATACTTCATGTATATTGCTCCACATTGTTCTGGTACTGGTACTCCCTGTATATAGCTCCACATTGATCTGGTACTGGTACTTCCTGTATATAGCTCCACATTGATCTGGTACTGGTACTTCCTGTATATAGCTACACATTGATCTGGTACTGGTACTCCAAGTATATAGCTCCACATTGATCTGGTACTGGTACTTCCTGTATATAGGTCCACATTGTTCTGGTACTGGTACTCCCTGTATATAGCTCCACATTGATCTGGTACTGGTACTTCCTGTATATAGCTCCACATTGATCTGGTACTGGTACTTCCTGTATATAGCTCCACATTGATCTGGTACTGGTACTTCCTGTATATAGCTCCACATTGATCTGGTACTGGTACTTCCTGTATATAGCTACACATTGATCTGGTACTGGTACTTCCTGTATATAGCTCCACATTGATTTAGTACTGGTACTTCCTGTATATAGCTCCACATTGATCTGGTACTGGTACTTCCTGTATATAGCTCCACATTGATCTGGTACTGGTACTTCCTGTATATAGCTCCACATTGATTTAGTACTGGTACTTCCTGTATATAGCTCCACATTGATTTAGTACTGGTACTCCCTGTATATAGCTCCACATTGATTTAGTACTGGTACTCCCTGTATATAGCTCCACATTGATTTAGTACTGGTACTTCCTGTATATAGCTACACATTGATATAGTACTGGTACTTCCTGTATATAGCTACACATTGATCTGGTACTGGTACTTCCTGTATATAGCTCCACATTGATCTGGTACTGGTACTTCCTGTATATAGCTCCACATTGATCTGGTACTGGTACTTCCTGTATATAGCTCCACATTGATCTGGTACTGGTACTTCCTGTATATAGATCCACATTGATCTGGTACTGGTACTTCCTGTATATAGCTACACATTGATCTGGTACTGGTACTTCCTGTATATAGCTCCACATTGATCTGGTACTGGTACTTCCTGTATATAGCTCCACATTGATCTGGTACTGGTACTTCCTGTATATAGCTCCACATTGATCTGGTACTGGTACTTCCTGTATAATGCTCCACATTGATTTAGTACTGGTACTTCCTGTATAATGCTCCACATTGATTTAGTACTGGTACTTCCTGTATAATGCTCCACATTGATTTAGTACTGGTACTTCCTGTATAATGCTCCACATTGATTTAGTACTGGTACTTCCTGTAAATTATAGCTCCACATTGATTTAGTACTGGTACTCCCTGTATATAGCTCCACATTGATCTGGTACTTCCTGTATATAGCTCCACATTGATCTGGTACTGGTACTTCCTGTATATAGCTCCACATTGATCTGGTACTGGTACTTCCTGTATATAGCTCCACATTGACCTGGTACTGGTACTTCCTGTATATAGCTCCATATTGATTTAGTACTGGTACTCCCTGTATATAGCTCCACATTGATTTAGTACTGGTACTTCCTGTATATAGCTCCACATTGATTTAGTACTGGTACTTCCTGTATATAGCTCCACATTGATCTGGTACTGGTACTTCCTGTATATAGCTACACATTGATTTAGTACTGGTACTTCCTGTATATAGCTCCACATTGATCTGGTACTGGTACTCCCTGTATATAGCTCCACATTGATTTAGTACTGGTACTCCCTGTATATAGCTCCACATTGATTTAGTACTGGTACTTCCTGTATATAGCTACACATTGATCTTGTACTGGTACTTCCTGTATATAGCTCCACATTGATCTGGTACTGCTACTTCCTGTATATAGCTCCACATTGATTTAGTACTGGTACTTCCTGTATATAGCTCCACATCGATTTAGTACTGGTACTTCCTATATATAGCTACACATTGATTTAGTACTGGTACTTCCTGTATTTAGCTACACATTGATCTGGTACTGGTACTTCCTGTATATAGCTCCACATTGATCTGGTACTGGTACTTCCTGTATATAGCTCCACATTGATTTAGTACTGGTACTTCCTGTATATAGCTCCACATTGATTTAGTACTGGTACTCCCTGCATATAGCTCCACATTGATCTGGTACTGGTACTTCCTGTATATAGCTCCACATTGATCTGGTACTGGTACTTCCTGTATATAGCTCCACATTGATCTGGTACTGGTACTTCCTGTATATAGATCCACATTGATCTGGTACTGGTACTTCCTGTATATAGCTCCACATTGATCTGGTACTGGTACTTCCTGTATATAGCTACACATTGATCTGGTACTGGTACTCCCTGTATATAGCTCCACATTGATCTGGTACTGATACTTCCTGTATATAGCTCCACATTGATCTGGTACTGGTACTTCCTGTATATAGCTCCACATTGATCTGGTACTGGTACTTCCTGTATAATGCTCCACATTGATTTAGTACTGGTACTTCCTGTATAATGCTCCACATTTATTTAGTACTGGTACTTCCTGTATAATGCTCCACATTGATTTAGTACTGGTACTTCCTGTATAATGCTCCACAATGATTTAGTACTGGTACTTCCTGTATTATGCTCCACATTGATTTAGTACTGGTACTTCCTGTAAATTATAGCTCCACATTGATCTGGTACTGGTACTTCCTGTATATAGCTCCACATTGATCTGGTACTGGTACTCCCTGTATAAAGCTACACATTGATTTAGTACTGGTACTTCCTGTATATAGCTACACATTGATTTGGTACTGGTACTCCCTGTATATAGCTCCACATTGATTTAGTACTGGTACTCCCTGTATATAGCTCCACATTGATTTAGTACTGGTACTTCCTGTATATAGCTCCACATTGATTTAGTACTTGTACTTCCTGTATATAGCTCCACATTGATCTGGTACTGGTACTCCCTGTATATAGCTACACATTGATATAGTACTGGTACTTCCTGTATATAGCTACACATTGATCTGGTACTGGTACTTCCTGTATATAGCTCCACATTGATCTGGTACTGGTACTTCCTGTATATAGCTCCACATTGATTTAGTACTGGTACTTCCTGTATATAGCTCCACATTGATATGGTACTGGTACTTCCTGTATATAGCTCCACATTGATCTGGGACTGGTACTTCCTGTATATAGCTCCACATTGATCTAATACTGGTACTTCCTGTATATAGCTCCACATTGATCTAATACTGGTACTTCCTGTATATAGCTCCACATTGATCTGGTACTGGTCCTTCCTGTATATAGCTCCACATTGATCTGGTATTGATACTTCCTGTATATAGCTCCACATTGATCTGGTACTGGTACTCCCTGTATATAGCTCCACATTGATATGGTACTGGTACTTCCTGTATATAGCTCCACATTGATATGGTACTGGTACTTCCTGTATATAGCTCCACATTGATCTGGTACTGGTACTCCCTGAATATAGCTCCACATTGATCTGGTACTGGTACTCCCTGTATATACCCCTGCACGTTGATCTGGTACTGGTACTCCCTGTATATAGCTCCACATTGATCTGGTACTGGTACTTCCTGTATATACCCATGCACGTTGATCTGGTACTGGTACTCCCTGTATATACCCCTGCACGTTGATCTGGTACTGGTACTTCCTGTATATAGCTCCACATTGATCTGGTACTGGTACTTCCTGTATAAACCCCTGCAAGTTGATCTGGTACTGGTACTTCCTGTATATACCCATGCACGTTGATCTGGTACTGGTACTTCCTGTATATAGCTCCACATTGATCTGGAACTGGTATTCCCTGTATATAGCTCCACATTGATCTGTTACAGGTACTTCCTGTATATAGCTCCACATTGATCTGGTTCTGGTACTTCCTGTATATAGCTCCACATTGATCTGGTACAGGTACTTCCTGTATATAGCTCCACATTGATATGGTACTGGTTCTTCCTGTATATAGCTCCACATTGATCTGGTGCTGGTACTTCCTGTATATAGGTCCACATTGATCTTGTACTGGTACTTCCTGTATATAGCTCCACATTGATCTGGTACTGGTAATTCCTGTATAAAGCTCCACATTGATATTGTACTGGTACTTCCTGTATATAGCTCCACATTGATCTGGGACTGGTACTTCCTGTATATAGCTCCACATTGATCTAATACTGGTACTTCCTGTATATAGCTCCACATTGATCTGGTACTGGTACTTCCTGTATATAGCTCCACATTGATTTATTACTGGTACTCCCTGTATATAGCTCCACATTGATTTAGTACTGGTACTTCCTGTATATAGCTCCATATTGATTTAGTACTGGTACTCCCTGTATATAGCTCCACATTGATTTAGTACTGGTACTCCCTGTATATAGCTCCACATTGATCTGGTACTGGTACTTCCTGTATATAGCTCCACATTGATTTAGTACTGGTACTCCCTGTATATAGCTCCACATTGATTTAGTACTGGTACTTCCTGTATATAGCTCCACATTGATCTGTTACTGGTACTTCCTGTATATAGCTCCACATTGATCTAGTACTGGTACTTCCAGTATATAGCTCCACATTGATTTAGTACTGGTACTCCCTGTATATAGCTCCACATTGATTTAGTACTGTTACTCCCTGTACATAGCTCCACATTGATTTAGTACTGGTACTTCCTGTACATAGCTCCACATTGATCTGGTACTGGTACTCCCTGTATATAGCTCCACATTGATTTAGTACTGGTACTCCCTGTATATAGCTCCACATTGATTTAGTACTGGTACTTCCTGTATATAGCTCCACATTGATTTAGTACTGGTACTCCCTGTATATATCTCCACATTGATTTAGTACTGGTACTCCCTGTATATAGCTACACATGATTTAGTACTGGTACTTCCTGTATATAGCTCCACATTGATATGTTACTGGTACTTCCTGTATATAGCTACATATTGATCTGGTACTGGTACTTCCTGTATATAGCTCCACATTGATCTGTTACTGGTACTTCCTGTATATAGCTAGACATTTATCTGGTACTGGTACTTCCTGTATATAGATCCACATTGATCTGGTACTGGTACTTCCTGTATATAGCTACACATTGATCTGGTACTGGTACTTCCTGTATATAGCTCCACATTGATCTGGTACTGGTACTTCCTGTATATAGCTCCACATTGATTTAGTACTGGTACTTCCTGTATATAGCTCCACATTGATCTGGTACTGGTACTTCCTGTATATAGCTCCACATTGATCTGGTACTGGTACTTCCTGTATATAGCTCCACATTGATTTAGTACTGGTACTTCCTGTATATAGCTCCACATTGATTTAGTACTGGTACTCCTTTATATAGCTCCACATTGATTTAGTACTGGTACTTCCTGTATATAGCTCCACATTGATCTGGTACTGGTACTTCCTGTATATAGCTCCACATTTATCTGGTACTGGTACTTCCTGTATATAGCTCCACATTGATTTTGTACTGGTACTTCCTGTATATAGCTCCACATTGATTTAGTACTGGTACTCCCTGCATGTAGCTTCAAATTGATTTGGTACTGGTACTTCCTGTATATAGCTCCACATTGATCTGGTACTGGTACTTCCTGTAGATAGCTCCACATTGATCTGGGACTGGTACTTCCTGTATATAGCTCCACATTGATCTAATACTGGTACTTCCTGTATATAGCTACACTTTTATCTGGTACTGGTACTTCCTGTATATAGATCCACATTGATCTGGTACTGGTACTTCCTGTATATAGCTCCACATTGATCTGGTACTGGTACTTCCTGTATATAGCTCCACATTGATCTGGTACTGGTACTTCCTGTATATAGCTCCACATTGATTTAGTACTGGTACTTCCTGTATATAGCTCCACATTGATTTAGTACTGGTACTCCTTTAAATAGCTCCACATTGATTTAGTACTGGTACTTCCTGTATATAGCTCCAAATTGATCTGGTACTGGTACTTCCTGTATATAGCTCCACATTGATCTGGTACTGGTACTTCCTGTATATAGCTCCACATTGATTTTGTACTGGTACTTCCTGTATATAGCTCCACATTGATTTAGTACTAGTACTCCCTGCATATAGCTTCAAATTGATTTGGTACTGGTACTTCCTGTATATAGCTCCACATTGATCTGGTACTGGTACTTCCTGTAGATAGCTCCACATTGATCTGGGACTGGTACTTCCTGTATATAGCTCCACATTGATCTAATACTGGTACTTCCTGTATATAGCTCCACATTGATCTGGAACTGGTACTTCCTGTATATAGCTCCACATTGATCTGGTACTGGTACTTCCTGTATATAGCTCCACATTGATCTAGTACAAGTACTTCCTGTATATAGCTCCACATTGATCTGGTACTGGTACTTCCTGTATATAGCTCCACATTGATCTGTTACTGGTACTTCCTGTATATAGCTCCACATTGATCTGGTACTGATACTTCATGTATATTGCTCCACATTGTTCTGGTACTGGTACTCCCTGTATATAGCTCCACATTGATCTGGTACTGGTACTTCCTGTATATAGCTCCACATTGATCTGGTACTGGTACTTCCTGTATATAGCTACACATTGATCTGGTACTGGTACTCCAAGTATATAGCTCCACATTGATCTGGTACTGGTACTTCCTGTATATAGGTCCACATTGTTCTGGTACTGGTACTCCCTGTATATAGCTCCACATTGATCTGGTACTGGTACTTCCTGTATATAGCTCCACATTGATCTGGTACTGGTACTTCCTGTATATAGCTCCACATTGATCTGGTACTGGTACTTCCTGTATATAGCTCCACATTGATCTGGTACTGGTACTTCCTGTATATAGCTACACATTGATCTGGTACTGGTACTCCAAGTATATAGCTCCACATTGTTCTGGTACTGGTACTTCCTGTATATAGGTCCACATTGTTCTGGTACTGGTACTCCCTGTATATAGCTCCACATTGATCTGGTACTGGTACTTCCTGTATATAGCTCCACATTGATCTGGTACTGGTACTTCCTGTATATAGCTACACATTGATCTGGTACTGGTACTCCCTGTATATAGCTCCACATTGATCTGGTACTGGTACTTCCTGTATATAGCTCCACATTGATCTGGTACAGGTACTCCCTGTATATAGCTCCACATTGATCTGGTACTGGTACTTCCTGTATATAGCTCCACATTGATCTGGTACTGGTACTTCCTGTATATAGCTACACATTGATCTGGTACTGGTACTCCCTGTATAAAGCTCCACATTGATCTGGTACTGGTACTTCCTGTATATAGATCCACATTGATCTGGTACTGGTACTTCCTGCATATAGCTACACATTGATCTGGTACTGGTACTTCCTGTATAAAGCTCCACATTGATCTGTTACTGGTACTCCCTGTATATACCCCTGCACGTTGATCTGGTACTGGTACTTCCTGTATATAAATCCACATTGATCTTGTACTGGTACTCCCTGTATATACCCCTGCACGTTGATCTGGTACTGGTACTCCCTGTATATAGCTCCACATTGATCTGGTACTGGTACTTCCTGTATATAGCTCCACATTGATCTGGTACTGGTACTTCCTGTATATAGCTCCACATTGATCTGGTACTGGTACTTCCTGTATATAGCTCCACATTGATTTTGTACTGGTACTTCCTGTATATAGCTCCACATTGATTTAGTACTAGTACTCCCTGCATATAGCTTCAAATTGATTTGGTACTGGTACTTCCTGTATATAGCTCCACATTGATCTGGTACTGGTACTTCCTGTAGATAGCTCCACATTGATCTGGGACTGGTACTTCCTGTATATAGCTCCACATTGATCTAATACTGGTACTTCCTGTATATAGCTCCACATTGATCTGGAACTGGTACTTCCTGTATATAGCTCCACATTGATCTGGTACTGGTACTTCCTGTATATAGCTCCACATTGATCTAGTACAAGTACTTCCTGTATATAGCTCCACATTGATCTGGTACTGGTACTTCCTGTATATAGCTCCACATTGATCTGTTACTGGTACTTCCTGTATATAGCTCCACATTGATCTGGTACTGATACTTCATGTATATTGCTCCACATTGTTCTGGTACTGGTACTCCCTGTATATAGCTCCACATTGATCTGGTACTGGTACTTCCTGTATATAGCTCCACATTGATCTGGTACTGGTACTTCCTGTATATAGCTACACATTGATCTGGTACTGGTACTCCAAGTATATAGCTCCACATTGATCTGGTACTGGTACTTCCTGTATATAGGTCCACATTGTTCTGGTACTGGTACTCCCTGTATATAGCTCCACATTGATCTGGTACTGGTACTTCCTGTATATAGCTCCACATTGATCTGGTACTGGTACTTCCTGTATATAGCTCCACATTGATCTGGTACTGGTACTTCCTGTATATAGCTCCACATTGATCTGGTACTGGTACTTCCTGTATATAGCTACACATTGATCTGGTACTGGTACTTCCTGTATATAGCTCCACATTGATTTAGTACTGGTACTTCCTGTATATAGCTCCACATTGATCTGGTACTGGTACTTCCTGTATATAGCTCCACATTGATCTGGTACTGGTACTTCCTGTATATAGCTCCACATTGATTTAGTACTGGTACTTCCTGTATATAGCTCCACATTGATTTAGTACTGGTACTCCTTTATATAGCTCCACATTGATCTGGTACTGGTACTTCCTGTATATAGCTACACATTGATCTGGTACTGGTACTCCCTGTATATAGCTCCACATTGATCTGGTACTGGTACTTCCTGTATATAGCTCCACATTGATCTGGTACAGGTACTCCCTGTATATAGCTCCACATTGATCTGGTACTGGTACTTCCTGTATATAGCTCCACATTGATCTGGTACTGGTACTTCCTGTATATAGCTACACATTGATCTGGTACTGGTACTCCCTGTATAAAGCTCCACATTGATCTGGTACTGGTACTTCCTGTATATAGATCCACATTGATCTGGTACTGGTACTTCCTGCATATAGCTACACATTGATCTGGTACTGGTACTTCCTGTATAAAGCTCCACATTGATCTGTTACTGGTACTCCCTGTATATACCCCTGCACGTTGATCTGGTACTGGTACTTCCTGTATATAAATCCACATTGATCTTGTACTGGCACTCCCTGTATATACCCCTGCACGTTGATCTGGTACTGGTACTCCCTGTATATAGCTCCACATTGATCTGGTACTGGTACTTCCTGTATATAGCTCCACATTGATCTGGTACTGGTACTTCCTGTATATAGCTCCACATTGATCTGGTACTGGTACTTCCTGTATATAGCTCCACATTGATTTTGTACTGGTACTTCCTGTATATAGCTCCACATTGATTTAGTACTAGTACTCCCTGCATATAGCTTCAAATTGATTTGGTACTGGTACTTCCTGTATATAGCTCCACATTGATCTGGTACTGGTACTTCCTGTAGATAGCTCCACATTGATCTGGGACTGGTACTTCCTGTATATAGCTCCACATTGATCTAATACTGGTACTTCCTGTATATAGCTCCACATTGATCTGGAACTGGTACTTCCTGTATATAGCTCCACATTGATCTGGTACTGGTACTTCCTGTATATAGCTCCACATTGATCTAGTACAAGTACTTCCTGTATATAGCTCCACATTGATCTGGTACTGGTACTTCCTGTATATAGCTCCACATTGATCTGTTACTGGTACTTCCTGTATATAGCTCCACATTGATCTGGTACTGATACTTCATGTATATTGCTCCACATTGTTCTGGTACTGGTACTCCCTGTATATAGCTCCACATTGATCTGGTACTGGTACTTCCTGTATATAGCTCCACATTGATCTGGTACTGGTACTTCCTGTATATAGCTACACATTGATCTGGTACTGGTACTCCAAGTATATAGCTCCACATTGATCTGGTACTGGTACTTCCTGTATATAGGTCCACATTGTTCTGGTACTGGTACTCCCTGTATATAGCTCCACATTGATCTGGTACTGGTACTTCCTGTATATAGCTCCACATTGATCTGGTACTGGTACTTCCTGTATATAGCTCCACATTGATCTGGTACTGGTACTTCCTGTATATAGCTACACATTGATCTGGTACTGGTACTCCCTGTATATAGCTCCACATTGATCTGGTACTGGTACTTCCTGTATATAGCTCCACATTGATCTGGTACAGGTACTCCCTGTATATAGCTCCACATTGATCTGGTACTGGTACTTCCTGTATATAGCTCCACATTGATCTGGTACTGGTACTTCCTGTATATAGCTACACATTGATCTGGTACTGGTACTCCCTGTATAAAGCTCCACATTGATCTGGTACTGGTACTTCCTGTATATAGATCCACATTGATCTGGTACTGGTACTTCCTGCATATAGCTACACATTGATCTGGTACTGGTACTTCCTGTATAAAGCTCCACATTGATCTGTTACTGGTACTCCCTGTATATACCCCTGCACGTTGATCTGGTACTGGTACTTCCTGTATATAAATCCACATTGATCTTGTACTGGTACTCCCTGTATATACCCCTGCACGTTGATCTGGTACTGGTACTCCCTGTATATAGCTCCACATTGATCTGGTACTGGTACTTCCTGTATATAGCTCCACATTGATCTGGTACTGGTACTTCCTGTATATAGCTCCACATTGATCTGGTACTGGTACTTCCTGTATATAGCTCCACATTGATTTTGTACTGGTACTTCCTGTATATAGCTCCACATTGATTTAGTACTAGTACTCCCTGCATATAGCTTCAAATTGATTTGGTACTGGTACTTCCTGTATATAGCTCCACATTGATCTGGTACTGGTACTTCCTGTAGATAGCTCCACATTGATCTGGGACTGGTACTTCCTGTATATAGCTCCACATTGATCTAATACTGGTACTTCCTGTATATAGCTCCACATTGATCTGGAACTGGTACTTCCTGTATATAGCTCCACATTGATCTGGTACTGGTACTTCCTGTATATAGCTCCACATTGATCTAGTACAAGTACTTCCTGTATATAGCTCCACATTGATCTAGTACTGGTACTTCCTGTATATAGTTCCACATTGATCTGGTACTGGTACTTCCTGTATATAGCTCCACATTGATCTGTTACTGGTACTTCCTGTATATAGCTCCACATTGATCTGGTACTGATACTTCATGTATATTGCTCCACATTGTTCTGGTACTGGTACTCCCTGTATATAGCTCCACATTGATCTTGTACTGGTACTTCCTGTATATAGCTCCACATTGATCTGGTACTGGTACTTCCTGTATATAGCTACACATTGATCTGGTACTGGTACTCCAAGTATATAGCTCCACATTGATCTGGTACTGGTACTTCCTGTATATAGGTCCACATTGTTCTGGTACTGGTACTCCCTGTATATAGCTCCACATTGATCTGGTACTGGTACTTCCTGTATATAGCTCCACATTGATCTGGTACTGGTACTTCCTGTATATAGCTACACATTGATCTGGTACTGGTACTCCCTGTATATAGCTCCACATTGATCTGGTACTGGTACTTCCTGTATATAGCTCCACATTGATCTGGTACAGGTACTCCCTGTATATAGCTCCACATTGATCTGGTACTGGTACTTCCTGTATATAGCTCCACATTGATATGGTACTGGTACTTCCTGTATATAGCTACACATTGATCTGGTACTGGTACTCCCTGTATAAAGCTCCACATTGATCTGGTACTGGTACTTCCTGTATATAGCTCCACATTGATCTGGTACTGGTACTTCCTGTATATAGCTCCACATTGATCTGGTACAGGTACTCCCTGTATATAGCTCCACATTGATCTGGTACTGGTACTTCCTGTATATAGCTCCACATTGATCTGGTACTGGTACTTCCTGTATATAGCTACACATTGATCTGGTACTGGTACTCCCTGTATAAAGCTCCACATTGATCTGGTACTGGTACTTCCTGTATATAGATCCACATTGATCTGGTACTGGTACTTCCTGCATATAGCTACACATTGATCTGGTACTGGTACTTCCTGTATAAAGCTCCACATTGATCTGTTACTGGTACTCCCTGTATATACCCCTGCACGTTGATCTGGTACTGGTACTTCCTGTATATAAATCCACATTGATCTTGTACTGGTACTCCCTGTATATACCCCTGCACGTTGATCTGGTACTGGTACTCCCTGTATATAGCTCCACATTGATCTGGTACTGGTACTTCCTGTATATAGCTCCACATTGATCTGGTACTGGTACTTCCTGTATATAGCTCCACATTGATCTGGTACTGGTACTTCCTGTATATAGCTCCACATTGATTTTGTACTGGTACTTCCTGTATATAGCTCCACATTGATTTAGTACTAGTACTCCCTGCATATAGCTTCAAATTGATTTGGTACTGGTACTTCCTGTATATAGCTCCACATTGATCTGGTACTGGTACTTCCTGTAGATAGCTCCACATTGATCTGGGACTGGTACTTCCTGTATATAGCTCCACATTGATCTAATACTGGTACTTCCTGTATATAGCTCCACATTGATCTGGAACTGGTACTTCCTGTATATAGCTCCACATTGATCTGGTACTGGTACTTCCTGTATATAGCTCCACATTGATCTAGTACAAGTACTTCCTGTATATAGCTCCACATTGATCTAGTACTGGTACTTCCTGTATATAGTTCCACATTGATCTGGTACTGGTACTTCCTGTATATAGCTCCACATTGATCTGTTACTGGTACTTCCTGTATATAGCTCCACATTGATCTGGTACTGATACTTCATGTATATTGCTCCACATTGTTCTGGTACTGGTACTCCCTGTATATAGCTCCACATTGATCTGGTACTGGTACTTCCTGTATATAGCTCCACATTGATCTGGTACTGGTACTTCCTGTATATAGCTACACATTGATCTGGTACTGGTACTCCAAGTATATAGCTCCACATTGATCTGGTACTGGTACTTCCTGTATATAGGTCCACATTGTTCTGGTACTGGTACTCCCTGTATATAGCTCCACATTGATCTGGTACTGGTACTTCCTGTATATAGCTCCACATTGATCTGGTACTGGTACTTCCTGTATATAGCTACACATTGATCTGGTACTGGTACTCCCTGTATATAGCTCCACATTGATCTGGTACTGGTACTTCCTGTATATAGCTCCACATTGATCTGGTACAGGTACTCCCTGTATATAGCTCCACATTGATCTGGTACTGGTACTTCCTGTATATAGCTCCACATTGATATGGTACTGGTACTTCCTGTATATAGCTACACATTGATCTGGTACTGGTACTCCCTGTATAAAGCTCCACATTGATCTGGTACTGGTACTTCCTGTATATAGATCCACATTGATCTGGTACTGGTACTTCCTGTATATAGCTACACATTGATCTGGTACTGGTACTTCCTGTATAAAGCTCCACATTGATCTGTTACTGGTACTCCCTGTATATACCCTTGCACGTTGATTTGGTACTGGTACTTCCTGTATATAAATCCACATTGATCTTGTACTGGTACTCCCTGTATATACCCCTGCACGTTGATCTGGTACTAGTACTCCCTGTATATAGCTCCATATTGATCTGGTACTGGTACTTCCTGTATATACCCATGCACGTTGATCTGGTACTGGTACTTCCTGTATATACCCCTGCACGTTGATCTGGTACTGGTACTTCCTGTATATAGCTCCACATTTATCTGGTACTGGAACTTCCTGTATATAGCTCCACATTGATATGGTACTGGTACTTCCTGTATATACCCCTGCACGTTGATCTGGTACTGGTACTTCCTGTATATTCCCATGCGCGTTGATCTGGTACTGGTACTTCCTGTATATAGCTCCACATTGATCTGGAACTGGTATTCCCTGTATATAGCTCCACATTGATCTGGTACTGGTACTCCCTGTATATACCCCTGCACGTTGATCTGGTACTGGTACTCCCTGTATATACCCCTGCACGTTGATCTGGTACTGGTACTTCCTGTATATACCCCTGCACATTGATCTGGTACTGGTACTTCCTGTATATAGCTCCACATTTTTCTGGTACTGGTACTTCCTGTATATAGCTCCACATTGATCTGGTACTCGTACTTCCTGTATATAGCTCCACATTGATCTGGTATTGATACTTCCTGTATATAGCTCCACATTGATCTGGTACTGGTACTTCTTGTATATAGCTCCACATTGATCTGGTACTGGTACTTCCTGTATATAGCTCCACATTGATCTGGTACAGGTACTTCCTGTATATAGCTCCACATTGATATGGTACTGGTACTTCCTGTATATAGCTCCACATTGATCTGGTACTGGTACTTCTTGTATATAGCTCCACATTGATCTGGTACTGGTACTTCCTGTATATAGCTCCACATTGATCTGGTACAGGTACTTCCTGTATATAGCTCCACATTGATCTGGTATTGATACTTCCTGTATATAGCTCCACATTGATCTGGTACTGGTACTCCCTGTATATAGCTCCACATTGATATGGTACTGGTACTTCCTGTATATAGCTCCACATTGATCTGGTACTGGTACTTCTTGTATATAGCTCCACATTGATCTGGTACTGGTACTTCCTGTATATAGCTCCACATTGATCTGGTACAGGTACTTCCTGTATATAGCTCCACATTGATATGGTACTGGTACTTCCTGTATATAGCTCCACATTGATCTGGTGCTGGTACTTCCTGTATATAGCTCCACATTGATATGGTACTGGTACTTCCTGTATATAGCTCCACATTGATCTGGTACTGGTACTTCTTGTATATAGCTCCACATTGATCTGGTACTGGTACTTCCTGTAGATAGCTCCACATTGATCTGGTACAGGTACTTCCTGTATATAGCTCCACATTGATATGGTACTGGTACTTCCTGTATATAGCTCCACATTGATCTGGTACTGGTACTTCTTGTATATAGCTCCACATTGATCTGGTACTGGTACTTCCTGTATATAGCTCCACATTGATCTGGTACAGTTACTTCCTGTATATAGCTCCACAATTATATGGTACTGGTACTTCCTGTATATAGCTCCACATTGATCTGGTGCTGGTCCTTCCTGTATATAGCTCCACATTGATCTGGTACTGGTACTTCCTGTATATAGCTCCACATTGATCTGGGACTGGTACTTCCTGTATATAGCTCCACATTGATCTAATACTGGTACTTCCTGTATATAGCTCCACATTGATCTGGTACTGGTACTTCCTGTATATAGCTCCACATTGATCTGGTATTGATACTTCCTGTATATAGCTCCACATTAATCTGGTACTGGTACTCCCTGTATATAGCTCCACATTGATATGGTACTGGTACTTCCTGTATATAACTCTACATTGATCTGGTACTGGTACTTCCTGTATATAGCTCCACATTGATCTGGTACTGGTACTCCCTGAATATAGCTCCACATTGATCAGGTACTGGTACTTCATGTATATAGCTCCACATTGATATGGTACTGGTACTTCCTGTATATAGCTCCACATTGATCTGGTACTGGTACTCCCTGTATATAGCTCCACATTGATATGGTACTGGTACTTCCTGTATATAGCTCCACATTGATCTGGTACTGGTACTTCCTGTATATAGCTCCACATTGATCTGGAACTGGTATTCCCTGTATATAGCTCCACATTGATCTGGTACTGGTACTCCCTGTATATACCCCTGCACGTTGATCTGGTACTGGTACTTCCTGTATATACCCCTGCACGTTGATCTGGTACTGGTACTTCCTGTATATAGCTCCACATTTTTCTGGTACTGGTACTTCCTGTATATAGCTCCACATTGATCTGGTACTCGTACTTCCTGTATATAGCTCCACATTGATCTGGTATTGATACTTCCTGTATATAGCTCCACATTGATCTGGTACTGGTACTTCTTGTATATAGCTCCACATTGATCTGGTACTGGTACTTCCTGTATATAGCTCCACATTGATCTGGTACAGGTACTTCCTGTATATAGCTCCACATTGATATGGTACTGGTACTCCCTGTATATAGCTCCACATTGATATGGTACTGGTACTTCCTGTATATACCCTGCACGTTGATCTGGTACTGGTACTCCCTGTATATAGCTACACATTGATCTGGTACTGGTACTTCCTGTATATAGCTCCACATTGATCTGGTACTGGTACTCCCTGTATATAGCTCCACATTGATATGGTACTGGTACTTCCTGTATATAGCTCCACATTGATCTGGTACTGGTACTTCCTGTATATAGCTCCACATTGATCTGGTACTGGTACTTCCTGTATATAGCTCCACATTGATCTGGTACTGGTACTTCCTGTATATAGCTCCACATTGATCTGGTAATGGTACTTCCTGTATATAGCTCCACATTGATCTGGTACTGGTACTTCCTGTATATAGCTCTACATTGATCTGGTACTGGTACTTCCTGTATATAGCTCCACATTGATCTGGTACTGGTACTTCCTGTATAGAGCTCCACATTGATCTGGTACTCCCTGTATATTGCTCCACATTGATCTGGTACTGGTACTTCCTGTATAAACCCCTGAACATTGATCTCGTACTGGTACTTCCTGTATATACCCCTGCACGTTGATCTGGTACTGGTACTTCCTGTATATACCCCTGGACGTTGATCTGGTACTGGTACTTCCTGTATATAGCTCCACATTGATCTGGTACTGTTACTTCCTGTATATACCCCTGCACGTTGATCTTGTACTGGTACTTCCTGTATATAGCTCCACATTGATCTGGTACTGGTACTTCCTGTATATAGCTCCACATTGATCTGGTACTGGTACTTCCTGTATATAGATCCACATTGATCTGGTACTGGTACTTCCTGTATATAGCTCCACATTGATCTGGTACTGATACTTCCTGTATATAGCTCCACATTGATCTGGTACTGGTACTTCCTGTATATAGCTCCACATTGATCTGGTACTGGTACTTCCTGTATATAGCTCCACATTGATCTATTGATCTGGTACTGGTACTTCCTGTATATAGCTCCACATTGATCTGGTACCGGTACTTCCTGTATATAGCTACACATTGATCTGGTACTGGTACTTCCTGTATATAGCTCCACATTGATCTGGTACTGGTACTTCCTGTATATAGCTCCACATTGATCTGGTACTGGTACTTCCTGTATATAGCTCCACATTGATCTGGTACTGGTACTTCCTGTATAATGCTCCACATTGATTTAGTACTGGTACTTCCTGTATAATGCTCCACATTGATTTAGTACTGGTACTTCCTGTATAATGCTCCACATTGATTTAGTACTGGTACTTCCTGTATAATGCTCCACTTTGATTTAGTACTGGTACTTCCTGTATAATGCTCCACATTGATTTAGTACTGGTACTTCCTGTAAATTATAGCTCCACATTGATTTAGTACTGGTACTCCCTGTATATAGCTCCACATTGATCTGGTACTTCCTGTATATAGCTCCACATTGATCTGGTACTGGTACTTCCTGTATATAGCTCCACATTGATCTGGTACTGGTACTTCCTTTATATAGCTACACATTGATCTTGTACTGGTACTTCCTGTATATAGCTCCACATTGATCTGGTACTGCTACTTCCTGTATATAGCTCCACATTGATTTAGTACTGGTACTTCCTGTATATAGCTCCACATTGATCTGGTACTGGTACTTCCTGTATATAGCTCCACATTGATCTATTGATCTGGTACTGGTACTTCCTGTATATAGCTCCACATTGATCTGGTACCGGTACTTCCTGTATATAGCTACACATTGATCTGGTACTGGTACTTCCTGTATATAGCTCCACATTGATCTGGTACTGGTACTTCCTGTATATAGCTCCACATTGATCTGGTACTGGTACTTCCTGTATATAGCTCCACATTGATCTGGTACTGGTACTTCCTGTATAATGCTCCACATTGATTTAGTACTGGTACTTCCTGTATAATGCTCCACATTGATTTAGTACTGGTACTTCCTGTATAATGCTCCACATTGATTTAGTACTGGTACTTCCTGTATAATGCTCCACTTTGATTTAGTACTGGTACTTCCTGTATAATGCTCCACATTGATTTAGTACTGGTACTTCCTGTAAATTATAGCTCCACATTGATTTAGTACTGGTACTCCCTGTATATAGCTCCACATTGATCTGGTACTTCCTGTATATAGCTCCACATTGATCTGGTACTGGTACTTCCTGTATATAGCTCCACATTGATCTGGTACTGGTACTTCCTTTATATAGCTACACATTGATCTTGTACTGGTACTTCCTGTATATAGCTCCACATTGATCTGGTACTGCTACTTCCTGTATATAGCTCCACATTGATTTAGTACTGGTACTTCCTGTATATAGCTCCACATCGATTTAGTACTGGTACTTCCTATATATAGCTACACATTGATTTAGTACTGGTACTTCCTGTATATAGCTACACATTGATTTAGTACTGGTACTTCCTGTATTTAGCTACACATTGATCTGTTACTGGTACTTCCTGTATATAAATCCACATTGATCTGGTACTGGTACTTCCTGTATATAGCTCCACATTGATTTAGTACTGGTACTTCCTGTATATAGCTCCACATTGATTTAGTACTGGTACTCCCTGCATATAGCTCCACATTGATCTGGTACTGGTACTTCCTGTATATAGCTCCAAATTGATCTGGTACTGGTACTTCCTGTATATAGCTCCACATTGATCTGGTACTGGTACTTCCTGTATATAGCTCCACATTGATCTGGTACTGGTACTTCCTGTATATAGATCCACATTGATCTGGTACTGGTACTTCCTGTATATAGCTCCACATTGATCTGGTACTGGTACTTCCTGTATATAGCTACACATTGATCTGGTACTGGTACTCCTTGTATATAGCTCCACATTGATCTGGTACTGATACTTCCTGTATATAGCTCCACATTGATCTGGTACTGGTACTTCCTGTATATAGCTCCACATTGATCTGGTACTGGTACTTCCTGTATAATGCTCCACATTGGTTTAGTACTGGTACTTCCTGTATAATGCTCCACATTTATTTAGTACTGGTACTTCCTGTATAATGCTCCACATTGATTTAGTACTGGTACTTCCTGTATATAGCTACACATTGATTTAGTACTGGTACTTCCTGTATATAGCTACACATTGATTTGGTACTGGTACTCCCTGTATATAGCTCCACATTGATTTAGTACTGGTACTCCCTGTATATAGCTCCATATTGATTTAGTACTGGTACTTCCTGTATATAGCTCCACATTGATTTAGTACTTGTACTTCCTGTATATAGCTCCACATTGATCTGGTACTGGTACTCCCTGTATATAGCTCCACATTGATTTAGTACTGGTACTCCCTGTATATAGCTCCACATTGATTTAGTACTGGTACTTCCTTTATATAGCTACACATTGATCTTGTACTGGTACTTCCTGTATATAGCTCCACATTGATCTGGTACTGCTACTTCCTGTATATAGCTCCACATTGATTTAGTACTGGTACTTCATGTATATAGCTCCACATCGATTTAGTACTGGTACTTCCTATATATAGCTACACATTGATTTAGTACTGGTACTTCCTGTATATAGCTACACATTGATTTAGACCTGGTACTTCCTGTATTTAGCTACACATTGATCTGGTACTGGTACTTCCTGTATATAGCTCCACATTGATCTGGTACTGGTACTTCCTGTATATAGCTCCACATTGATTTAGTACTGGTACTTCCTGTATATAGCTCCACATTGATTTAGTACTGGTACTCCCTGCATATAGCTCCACATTGATCTGGTACTGGTACTTCCTGTATATAGCTCCAAATTGATCTGGTACTGGTACTTCCTGTATATAGCTCCACATTGATCTGGTACTGGTACTTCCTGTATATAGCTCCACATTGATCTGGTACTGGTACTTCCTGTATATAGATCCACATTGATCTGGTACTGGTACTTCCTGTATATAGCTCCACATTGATCTGGTACTGGTACTTCCTGTATATAGCTACACATTGATCTGGTACTGGTACTCCCTGTATATAGCTCCACATTGATCTGGTACTGATACTTCCTGTATATAGCTCCACATTGATCTGGTACTGGTACTTCCTGTATATAGCTCCACATTGATCTGGTACTGGTACTTCCTGTATAATGCTCCACATTGATTTAGTACTGGTACTTCCTGTATAATGCTCCACATTTATTTAGTACTGGTACTTCCTGTATAATGCTCCACATTGATTTAGTACTGGTACTTCCTGTATAATGCTCCACAATGATTTAGTACTGGTACTTCCTGTATAATGCTCCACATTGATTTAGTACTGGTACTTCCTGTAAATTATAGCTCCACATTGATTTAGTACTTGTACTCCCTGTATATAGCTCCACATTGATCTGGTACTGGTACTTCCTGTATATAGCTCCAAATTGATCTGGTACTGGTACTCCCTGTATATAGCTACACATTGATTTAGTACTGGTACTTCCTGTATATAGCTACACATTGATTTGGTACTGGTACTCCCTGTATATAGCTCCACATTGATTTAGTACTGGTACTCCCTGTATATAGCTCCACATTGATTTAGTACTGGTACTTCCTGTATATAGCTACACATTGATATAGTACTGGTACTTCCTGTATATAGCTACACATTGATCTGATACTGGTACTTCCTGTATATAGCTCCACATTGATCTGGTACTGGTACTTCCTGTATATAGCTCCACATTGATCTGGTACTGGTACTTCCTGTATATAGCTCCACATTGATCTGGTACTGGTACTTCCTGTATATAGATCCACATTGATCTGGTACTGGTACTTCCTGTATATAGCTACACATTGATCTGGTACTGGTACTTCCTGTATATAGCTCCACATTGATCTGGTACTGGTACTTCCTGTATATAGCTCCACATTGATCTGGTACTGGTACTTCCTGTATATAGATCCACATTGATCTGGTACTGGTACTTCCTGTATAATGCTCCACATTGATTTAGTACTGGTACTTCCTGTATAATGCTCCACATTGATTTAGTACTGGTACTTCCTGTATAATGCTCCACATTGATTTAGTACTGGTACTTCCTGTATAATGCTCCACATTGATTTAGTACTGGTACTTCCTGTAAATTATAGCTCCACATTGATTTAGTACTGGTACTCCCTGTATATACCTCCACATTGATCTGGTACTTCCTGTATATACCTCCACATTGATCTGGTACTGGTACTTCCTGTATATAGCTCCACATTGATCTGGTACTGGTACTTCCTGTATATAGCTCCACATTGACCTGGTACTGGTACTTCCTGTATATAGCTCCATATTGATTTAGTACTGGTACTCCCTGTATATAGCTCCACATTGATTTAGTACTGGTACTTCCTGTATATAGCTCCACATTGATTTAGTACTGGTACTTCCTGTATATAGCTCCAAAGTGATCTGGTACTGGTACTCCCTGTATATAGCTACACATTGATTTAGTACTGGTACTTCCTGTATATAGCTCCACATTGATCTGGTACTGGTACTCCCTGTATATAGCTCCACATTGATTTAGTACTGGTACTCCCTGTATATAGCTCCACATTGATTTAGTACTGGTACTTCCTGTATATAGCTACACATTGATCTTGTACTGGTACTTCCTGTATATAGCTCCACATTGATCTGGTACTGCTACTTCCTGTATATAGCTCCACATTGATTTAGTACTGGTACTTCCTGTATATAGCTCCACATCGATTTAGTACTGGTACTTCCTATATATAGCTACACATTGATTTAGTACTGGTACTTCCTGTATTTAGCTACACATTGATCTGGTACTGGTACTTCCTGTATATAGCTCCACATTGATCTGGTACTGGTACTTCCTGTATATAGCTCCACATTGATTTAGTACTGGTACTTCCTGTATATAGCTCCACATTGATTTAGTACTGGTACTCCCTGCATATAGCTCCACATTGATCTGGTACTGGTACTTCCTGTATATAGCTCCACATTGATCTGGTACTGGTACTTCCTGTATATAGCTCCACATTGATCTGGTACTGGTACTTCCTGTATATAGATCCACATTGATCTGGTACTGGTACTTCCTGTATATAGCTCCACATTGATCTGGTACTGGTACTTCCTGTATATAGCTACACATTGATCTGGTACTGGTACTCCCTGTATATAGCTCCACATTGATCTGGTACTGATACTTCCTGTATATAGCTCCACATTGATCTGGTACTGGTACTTCCTGTATATAGCTCCACATTGATCTGGTACTGGTACTTCCTGTATAATGCTCCACATTGATTTAGTACTGGTACTTCCTGTATAATGCTCCACATTTATTTAGTACTGGTACTTCCTGTATAATGCTCCACATTGATTTAGTACTGGTACTTCCTGTATAATGCTCCACAATGATTTAGTACTGGTACTTCCTGTATTATGCTCCACATTGATTTAGTACTGGTACTTCCTGTAAATTATAGCTCCACATTGATCTGGTACTGGTACTTCCTGTATATAGCTCCACATTGATCTGGTACTGGTACTCCCTGTATAAAGCTACACATTGATTTAGTACTGGTACTTCCTGTATATAGCTACACATTGATTTGGTACTGGTACTCCCTGTATATAGCTCCACATTGATTTAGTACTGGTACTCCCTGTATATAGCTCCACATTGATTTAGTACTGGTACTTCCTGTATATAGCTCCACATTGATTTAGTACTTGTACTTCCTGTATATAGCTCCACATTGATCTGGTACTGGTACTCCCTGTATATAGCTACACATTGATATAGTACTGGTACTTCCTGTATATAGCTACACATTGATCTGGTATTGGTACTTCCTGTATATAGCTCCACATTGATCTGGTACTGGTACTTCCTGTATATAGCTCCACATTGATTTAGTACTGGTACTTCCTGTATATAGCTCCACATTGATATGGTACTGGTACTTCCTGTATATAGCTCCACATTGATCTGGGACTGGTACTTCCTGTATATAGCTCCACATTGATCTAATACTGGTACTTCCTGTATATAGCTCCACATTGATCTGGTACTGGTACTTCCTGTATATAGCTCCACATTGATCTGGTATTGATACTTCCTGTATATAGCTCCACATTGATCTGGTACTGGTACTCCCTGTATATAGCTCCACATTGATATGGTACTGGTACTTCCTGTATATAGCTCCACATTGATTTAGTACTGGTACTTCCTGTATATAGCTCCAAAGTGATCTGGTACTGGTACTCCCTGTATATAGCTACACATTGATTTAGTACTGGTACTTCCTGTATATAGCTCCACATTGATCTGGTACTGGTACTCCCTGTATATAGCTCCACATTGATTTAGTACTGGTACTCCCTGTATATAGCTCCACATTGATTTAGTACTGGTACTTCCTGTATATAGCTACACATTGATCTTGTACTGGTACTTCCTGTATATAGCTCCACATTGATCTGGTACTGCTACTTCCTGTATATAGCTCCACATTGATTTAGTACTGGTACTTCCTGTATATAGCTCCACATCGATTTAGTACTGGTACTTCCTATATATAGCTACACATTGATTTAGTACTGGTACTTCCTGTATTTAGCTACACATTGATCTGGTACTGGTACTTCCTGTATATAGCTCCACATTGATCTGGTACTGGTACTTCCTGTATATAGCTCCACATTGATTTAGTACTGGTACTTCCTGTATATAGCTCCACATTGATTTAGTACTGGTACTCCCTGCATATAGCTCCACATTGATCTGGTACTGGTACTTCCTGTATATAGCTCCACATTGATCTGGTACTGGTACTTCCTGTATATAGCTCCACATTGATCTGGTACTGGTACTTCCTGTATATAGATCCACATTGATCTGTTACTGGTACTTCCTGTATATAGCTCCACATTGATCTGGTACTGGTACTTCCTGTATATAGCTACACATTGATCTGGTACTGGTACTCCCTGTATATAGCTCCACATTGATCTGGTACTGATACTTCCTGTATATAGCTCCACATTGATCTGGTACTGGTACTTCCTGTATATAGCTCCACATTGATCTGGTACTGGTACTTCCTGTATAATGCTCCACATTGATTTAGTACTGGTACTTCCTGTATAATGCTCCACATTTATTTAGTACTGGTACTTCCTGTATAATGCTCCACATTGATTTAGTACTGGTACTTCCTGTATAATGCTCCACAATGATTTACTACTGGTACTTCCTGTATTATGCTCCACATTGATTTAGTACTGGTACTTCCTGTAAATTATAGCTCCACATTGATCTGGTACTGGTACTTCCTGTATATAGCTCCACATTGATCTGGTACTGGTACTCCCTGTATAAAGCTACACATTGATTTAGTACTGGTACTTCCTGTATATAGCTACACATTGATTTGGTACTGGTACTCCCTGTATATAGCTCCACATTGATTTAGTACTGGTACTCCCTGTATATAGCTCCACATTGATTTAGTACTGGTACTTCCTGTATATAGCTCCACATTGATTTAGTACTTGTACTTCCTGTATATAGCTCCACATTGATCTGGTACTGGTACTCCCTGTATATAGCTACACATTGATATAGTACTGGTACTTCCTGTATATAGCTACACATTGATCTGGTATTGGTACTTCCTGTATATAGCTCCACATTGATCTGGTACTGGTACTTCCTGTATATAGCTCCACATTGATTTAGTACTGGTACTTCCTGTATATAGCTCCACATTGATATGGTACTGGTACTTCCTGTATATAGCTCCACATTGATCTGGGACTGGTACTTCCTGTATATAGCTCCACATTGATCTAATACTGGTACTTCCTGTATATAGCTCCACATTGATCTGGTACTGGTCCTTCCTGTATATAGCTCCACATTGATCTGGTATTGATACTTCCTGTATATAGCTCCACATTGATCTGGTACTGGTACTCCCTGTATATAGCTCCACATTGATATGGTACTGGTACTTCCTGTATATAGCTCCACATTGATATGGTACTGGTACTTCCTGTATATAGCTCCACATTGATCTGGTACTGGTACTCCCTGAATATAGCTCCACATTGATCTGGTACTGGTACTCCCTGTATACACCCCTGCACGTTGATCTGGTACTGGTACTCCCTGTATATAGCTCCACATTGATCTGGTACTGGTACTTCCTGTATATACCCATGCACGTTGATCTGGTACTGGTACTCCCTGTATATACCCCTGCACGTTGATCTGGTACTGGTACTTCCTGTATATAGCTCCACATTGATCTGGTACTGGTACTTCCTGTATAAACCCCTGCAAGTTGATCTGGTACTGGTACTTCCTGTATATACCCATGCACGTTGATCTGGTACTGGTACTTCCTGTATATAGCTCCACATTGATCTGGAACTGGTATTCCCTGTATATAGCTCCACATTGATCTGTTACAGGTACTTCCTGTATATAGCTCCACATTGATCTGGTTCTGGTACTTCCTGTATATAGCTCCACATTGATCTGGTACAGGTACTTCCTGTATATAGCTCCACATTGATATGGTACTGGTTCTTCCTGTATATATCTCCACATTGATCTGGTGCTGGTACTTCCTGTATATAGCTCCACATTGATCTTGTACTGGTACTTCCTGTATATAGCTCCACATTGATCTGGTACTGGTAATTCCTGTATAAAGCTCCACATTGATATTGTACTGGTACTTCCTGTATATAGCTCCACATTGATCTGGGACTGGTACTTCCTGTATATAGCTCCACATTGATCTAATACTGGTACTTCCTGTATATAGCTCCACATTGATCTGGTACTGGTACTTCCTGTATATAGCTCCACATTGATTTATTACTGGTACTCCCTGTATATAGCTCCACATTGATTTAGTACTGGTACTTCCTGTATATAGCTCCACATTGATTTAGTACTGGTACTCCCTGTATATAGCTCCACATTGATTTAGTACTGGTACTCCCTGTATATAGCTCCACATTGATCTGGTACTGGTACTTCCTGTATATAGCTCCACATTGATTTAGTACTGGTATTCCCTGTATATAGCTCCACATTGATTTTGTACTGTTACTTCCTGTATATAGCTCCACATTGATCTGTTACTGGTACTTCCTGTATATAGCTCCACATTGATCTAGTACTGGTACTTCCAGTATATAGCTCCACATTGATTTAGTACTGGTACTCCCTGTATATAGCTCCACATTGATTTAGTACTGTTACTCCCTGTACATAGCTCCACATTGATTTAGTACTGGTACTTCCTGTACATAGCTCCACATTGATCTGGTACTGGTACTCCCTGTATATAGCTCCACATTGATTTAGTACTGGTACTCTCTGTATATAGCTCCACACTGATTTAGTACTGGTACTTCCTGTATATAGCTCCACATTGATTTAGTACTGGTACTCCCTGTATATATCTCCACATTGATTTAGTACTGGTACTCCCTGTATATAGCTACACATTGATTTAGTACTGGTACTCCCTGTATATATCTCCACATTGATTTAGTACTGGTACTTCCTGTATATAGCTCCACATTGATCTGGTACTGGTACTTCCTGTATAATGCTCCACATTTATTTAGTACTGGTACTTCCTGTATAATGCTCCACATTGATTTAGTACTGGTACTTCCTGTATAATGCTCCACATTGATTTAGTACTGGTACTTCCTGTATAATGCTCCACATTGATTTAGTACTGTTACTTCCTTTATAATGCTCCACATTGATTTAGTACTGGTACTTCCTGTATAATGCTCCACAATGATTTAGTACTGGTACTTCCTGTATAATGCTCAACATTGATTTAGTACTGGTACTTCCTGTAAATTATAGCTCCACATTGATTTAGTACTTGTACTCCCTGTATATAGCTCCACATTGATCTGGTGCTGGTACTTCCTGTATATAGCTCCACATTGATCTTGTACTGGTACTTCCTGTATATAGCTCCACATTGATCTGGTACTGGTAATTCCTGTATAAAGCTCCACATTGATATTGTACTGGTACTTCCTGTATATAGCTCCACATTGATCTGGGACTGGTACTTCCTGTATATAGCTCCACATTGATCTAATACTGGTACTTCCTGTATATAGCTCCACATTGATCTGGTACTGGTACTTCCTGTATATAGCTCCACATTGATTTATTACTGGTACTCCCTGTATATAGCTCCACATTGATTTAGTACTGGTACTTCCTGTATATAGCTCCACATTGATTTAGTACTGGTACTCCCTGTATATAGCTCCACATTGATTTAGTACTGGTACTCCCTGTATATAGCTCCACATTGATCTGGTACTGGTACTTCCTGTATATAGCTCCACATTGATTTAGTACTGGTACTCCCTGTATATAGCTCCACATTGATTTAGTACTGGTACTTCCTGTATATAGCTCCACATTGATCTGTTACTGGTACTTCCTGTATATAGCTCCACATTGATCTAGTACTGGTACTTCCAGTATATAGCTCCACATTGATTTAGTACTGGTACTCCCTGTATATAGCTCCACATTGATTTAGTACTGTTACTCCCTGTACATAGCTCCACATTGATTTAGTACTGGTACTTCCTGTACATAGCTCCACATTGATCTGGTAGTGGTACTCCCTGTATATAGCTCCACATTGATTTAGTACTGGTACTCCCTGTATATAGCTCCACATTGATTTAGTACTGGTACTTCCTGTATATAGCTCCACATTGATTTAGTACTGGTACTCCCTGTATATATCTCCACATTGATTTAGTACTGGTACTCCCTGTATATAGCTACACATTGATTTAGTACTGGTACTCCCTGTATATATCTCCACATTGATTTAGTACTGGTACTTCCTGTATATAGCTCCACATTGATCTGGTACTGGTACTTCCTGTATAATGCTCCACATTTATTTAGTACTGGTACTTCCTGTATAATGCTCCACATTGATTTAGTACTGGTACTTCCTGTATAATGCTCCACATTGATTTAGTACTGGTACTTCCTGTATAATGCTCCACATTGATTTGTACTGGTACTTCCTGTATAATGCTCCACATTGATTTAGTACTGGTACTTCCTGTATAATGCTCCACAATGATTTAGTACTGGTACTTCCTGTATAATGCTCCACATTGATTTAGTACTGGTACTTCCTGTAAATTATAGCTCCACATTGATTTAGTACTTGTACTCCCTGTATATAGCTCCACATTGATCTGGTACTGGTACTTCCTGTATATAGCTCCACATTGATCTGGTACTGGTACTCCCTGTATATAGCTACACATTGATTTAGTACTGGTACTTCCTGTATATAGCTACACATTGATTTGGTACTGGTACTCCCTGTATATAGCTCCACATTGATTTAGTACTGGTACTTCCTGTAAATTATAGCTCCACATTGATTTAGTACTGGTACTCCCTGTATATAGCTCCACATTGATCTGGTACTGGTACTTCCTGTATATAGCTCCACATTGATCTGGTACTGGTACTTCCTGTATATAGCTCCACATTGATCTGGTACTGGTACTTCCTGTATATAGCTCCACATTGATCTGGTACTGGTACTTCCTGTATATAGCTCCATATTGATTTAGTACTGGTACTCCCTGTATATAGCTCCACATTGATTTAGTACTGGTACTTCCTGTATATAGCTCCACATTGATTTAGTACTGGTACTCCCTGTATATAGCTCCACATTGATTTAGTACTGGTACTTCCTGTATATAGCTCCACATTGATCTGGTATTGATACTTCCTGTATATAGCTCCACATTGATCTGGTACTGGTACTTCCTGTATATAGCTCCACATTGATCTGGTACTGGTACTTCCTGTATATAGCTCCACATTGATCTGGTGCTGGTACTTCCTGTATATAGCTCCACATTGATCTGGTACTGGTACTTCCTGTATATAGCTCCACATTGATCTGGTACTGGTACTTCCTGTATATAGCTCCACATTATCTGGTACTGGTACTTTCTGTATATAGCTCCACAATGATCTGGGACTGGTACTTCCTGTATATAGCTCCACATTGATCTAATACTGGTACTTCCTGTATATAGCTCCACATTGATCTGATACTGGTACTTCCTGTATATAGCTCCACATTGATCTGGTACTGGTACTCCATGTATATAGCTCCACATTGATATGGTACTGGTACTTCCTGTATATAGCTCCACATTGATATGGTACTGGTACTTCCTGTATATAGCTCCACATTGATTTAGTACTGGTACTCCCTGAATATAGCTCCACATTTATCTGGTACTGGTACTCCATGTATATAGCTCCACATTGATATGGTACTGGTACTCCCTGTATATAGCTCCACATTGATATGGTACTGGTACTTCCTGTATATACCCCTGCACGTTGATCTGGTACTGGTACTCCCTGTATATAGCTCCACATTGATCTGGTACTGGTACTTCCTGTATATAGCTCCACATTGATCTGGTACTGGTACTTCCTGTACATAGCTCCACATTGATTTAGTACTGGTACTTCCTGTATATAGCTCCACATCGATTTAGTACTGGTACTTCCTGTATATAGCTACAAATTGATTTAGTACTGGTACTTCCTGTATACAGCTACACATTGATCTGGTACTGGTACTTCCTGTATATAGCTCCACATTGATCTGGTACTGGTACTTCCTGTATATACCTCCACATTGATTTAGTACTGGTACTTCCTGTATATAGCTCCACATTGATTTAGTACTGGTACTCCCTGCATATAGCTCCACATTGATCTGGTACTGGTACTTCCTGTATATAGCTCCACATTGATCTGGTACTGGTACTTCCTGTATATAGCTCCACATTGATCTGGTACTGGTACTTCCTGTATATATCTCCACATTGATCTGGTACTGGTACTTCCTGTATATAGATCCACATTGATCTGGTACTGGTACTTCCTGTATATAGCTACACATTGATCTGGTACTGGTACTTCCTGTATATAGCTACACATTGATCTGGTACTGGTACTTCCTGTATATAGCTACACATTGATCTGGTACTGGTACTCCCTGTATATAGCTCCACATTGATCTGGTACTGATACTTCATGTATATAGCTCCTTATTGATCTGGTACTGGTACTTCCTGTATATAGCTCCACATCGATCTGGTACTGGTACTTCCTGTATAATGCTCCACATTGATTTAGTACTGGTACTTCCTGTATAATGCTCCACATTGATTTAGTACTGGTACTTCCTGTATAATGCTCCACATTGATTTAGTATTGGTACTTCCTGTATAATGCTCCACATTGATTTAGTACTGGTACTTCCTGTAAATTATAGCTCCACATTGATTTAGTACTGATACTCCCTGTATATAGCTCCACATTGATCTGGTACTGGTACTTCCTGTATATAGCTCCACATTGATTTAGTACTGGTACTCCCTGTATATAGCTCCACATTGATTTAGTACTGGTACTTCCTGTATATAGCTCCACATTGATTTAGTACTGGTACTTCCTGTATATAGCTCCACATTGATCTGGTACTGGTACTCCCTGTATATAGCTACACATTGATTTAGTACTGGTACTTCCTGTATATAGCTCCACATTGATTTAGTACTGGTACTTCCTGTATATTGCTCCACATTGATCTGGTATTGATACTTCCTATATATAGCTCCACATTGATCTGGTACTGGTACTTCCTGTAGATAGCTCCACATTGATCTGGTACTGGTACTTCCTGTATATAGCTCCACATTGATAAGGTGCTGGTACTTCCTGTATATAGCTCCACATTGATATGGTACTGGTACTTCCTGTATATAGCTCCACATTGATCTGGTGCTTGTACTTTCTGTATATAGCTCCACATTGATCTGGTACTGGTACTTCCTGTATATAGCTCCACATTGATCTGGTACTGGTATTTCCTGTATATAGCTCCACATTGATATGGTACTGGTACTTCCTGTATATAGCTCCACATTGATCTGGGACTGGTACTTCCTGTATATAGCTCCACATTGATCTAATACTGGTACTTCCTGTATATAGCTCCACATTGATTTAGTACTGGTACTTCCTGTAAATTATAGCTCCACATTGATTTAGTACTGATACTCCCTGTATATAGCTCCACATTGATCTGGTACTGGTACTTCCTGTATATAGCTCCACATTGATCTGGTACTGGTACTTCCTGTATATAGCTCCACATTGATCTGGTACTGGTACTTCCTGTATATAGCTCCACATTGATTTAGTACTGGTACTTCCTGTATATAGCTCCACATTGATTTAGTACTGGTACTCCCTGTATATAGCTCCACATTGATTTAGTACTGGTACTTCCTCTATATAGCTTCACATTGATTTAGTACTGGTACTTACTGTATATAGCTCCACATTGATCTGGTACTGGTACTCCCTGTATATAGCTCCACATTGATTTAGTACTGGTACTTCCTGTATATAGCTCCACATTGATTTAGTACTGGTACTTCCTGTATATTGCTCCACATTGATCTGGTATTGATACTTCCTATATATAGCTCCACATTGATCTGGTACTGGTACCTCCTGTAGATAGCTCCACATTGATCTGGTACTGAACTTCCTGTATATAGCTCCACATTGATAAGGTACAGGTACTTCCTGTATATAGCTCCACATTGATATGGTACTGGTACTTCCTGTATATAGCTCCACATTGATCTGGTGCTTGTACTTTCTGTATATAGCTCCACATTGATCTGGTACTGGTACTTCCTGTATATAGCTCCACATTGATCTGGTACTGGTACTTCATGTATATAGCTCCACATTGATTTAGTACTGGTACTCCCTGAATATAGCTCCACATTGATCTGGTACTGGTACTCCATGTATATAGCTCCACATTGATATGGTACTGGTACTCCCTGTATATAGCTCCACATTGATATGGTACTGGTACTTCCTGTATATACCCCTGCACGTTGATCTGGTACTGGTACTCCCTGTATATAGCTCCACATTGATCTGGTACTGGTACTTCCTGTATATAGCTCCACATTGATCTGGTACTGGTACTTCCTGTATATAGCTCCACATTGATTTAGTACTGGTACTTCCTGTATATAGCTCCACATCGATTTAGTACTGGTACTTCCTGTATATAGCTACAAATTGATTTAGTACTGGTACTTCCTGTATACAGCTACACATTGATCTGGTACTGGTACTTCCTGTATATAGCTCCACATTGATCTGGTACTGGTACTTCCTGTATATACCTCCACATTGATTTAGTACTGGTACTTCCTGTATATAGCTCCACATTGATTTAGTACTGGTACTCCCTGCATATAGCTCCACATTGATCTGGTACTGGTACTTCCTGTATATAGCTCCACATTGATCTGGTACTGGTACTTCCTGTATATAGCTCCACATTGATCTGGTACTGGTACTTCCTGTATATATCTCCACATTGATCTGGTACTGGTACTTCCTGTATATAGATCCACATTGATCTGGTACTGGTACTTCCTGTATATAGCTACACATTGATCTGGTACTGGTACTTCCTGTATATAGCTACACATTGATCTGGTACTGGTACTCCCTGTATATAGCTCCACATTGATCTGGTACTGATACTTCATGTATATAGCTCCTTATTGATCTGGTACTGGTACTTCCTGTATATAGCTCCACATCGATCTGGTACTGGTACTTCCTGTATAATGCTCCACATTGATTTAGTACTGGTACTTCCTGTATAATGCTCCACATTGATTTAGTACTGGTACTTCCTGTATAATGCTCCACATTGATTTAGTATTGGTACTTCCTGTATAATGCTCCACATTGATTTAGTACTGGTATTTCCTGTAAATTATAGCTCCACATTGATTTAGTACTGATACTCCCTGTATATAGCTCCACATTGATCTGGTACTGGTACTTCCTGTATATAGCTCCACATTGATCTGGTACTGGTACTTCCTGTATATAGCTCCACATTGATCTGGTACTGGTACTTCCTGTATATAGCTCCACATTGATTTAGTACTGGTACTCCCTGTATATAGCTCCACATTGATTTAGTACTGGTACTTCCTGTATATAGCTCCACATTGATTTAGTACTGGTACTTCCTGTATATAGCTCCACATTGATCTGGTACTGGTACTCCCTGTATATAGCTACACATTGATTTAGTACTGGTACTTCCTGTATATAGCTCCACATTGATTTAGTACTGGTACTTCCTGTATATTGCTCCACATTGATCTGGTATTGATACTTCCTATATATAGCTCCACATTGATCTGGTACTGGTACTTCCTGTAGATAGCTCCACATTGATCTGGTACTGGTACTTCCTGTATATAGCTCCACATTGATAAGGTGCTGGTACTTCCTGTATATAGCTCCACATTGATATGGTACTGGTACTTCCTGTATATAGCTCCACATTGATCTGGTGCTTGTACTTTCTGTATATAGCTCCACATTGATCTGGTACTGGTACTTCCTGTATATAGCTCCACATTGATCTGGTACTGGTACTTCCTGTATATAGCTCCACATTGATATGGTACTGGTACTTCCTGTATATAGCTCCACATTGATCTGGGACTGGTACTTCCTGTATATAGCTCCACATTGATCTAATACTGGTACTTCCTGTATATAGCTCCACATTGATTTAGTACTGGTACTTCCTGTAAATTATAGCTCCACATTGATTTAGTACTGATACTCCCTGTATATAGCTCCACATTGATCTGGTACTGGTACTTCCTGTATATAGCTCCACATTGATCTGGTACTGGTACTTCCTGTATATACCCATGCACGTTGATCTGGTACTGGTACTCCCTGTATATACCCCTGCAGGTGATCTGGTACTGGTACTTCCTGTATATAGCTCCACATTGATCTGGTACTGGTACTTCCTGTATAAACCCCTGCAAGTTGATCTGGTACTGGTACTTCCTGTATATACCCATGCACGTTGATCTGGTACTGGTACTTCCTGTACATAGCTCCACATTGATCTGGAACTGGTATTCCCTGTATATAGCTCCACATTGATCTGGTACTGGTACTCCCTGTATATACCCCTGCACGTTGATCTGGTACAGGTACTTCCTGTATATACCCCTGCACGTTGATCTGGTACTGGTACTTCCTGTATATAGCTCCACATTTTTCTGGTACTGGTACTTCCTGTATATAGCTACACATTTTTCTGGTACTGGTACTTCCTGTATATAGCTCCACATTGATCTGGTACTCGTACTTCCTGTATATAGCTCCACATTGATGTGGTATTGATACTTCCTGTATAATGCTCCACATTTATTTAGTACTGGTACTTCCTGTATATAGCTCCACATTGATCTGGTTCTGGTACTTCCTGTATATAGCTCCACATTGATCTGGTACAGGTACTTCCTGTATATAGCTCCACATTGATATGGTACTGGTTCTTCCTGTATATAGCTCCACATTGATCTGGTGCTGGTACTTCCTGTATATAGCTCCACATTGATCTTGTACTGGTACTTCCTGTATATAGCTCCACATTGATCTGGTACTGGTAATTCCTGTATAAAGCTCCACATTGATATGGTACTGGTACTTCCTGTATATAGCTCCACATTGATCTGGGACTGGTACTTCCTGTATATAGCTCCACATTGATCTATTACTGGTACTTCCTGTATATAGCTCCACATTGATCTGGTACTGGTACTTCCTGTATATAGCTCCACATTGATTTAGTACTGGTACTCCCTGTATATAGCTCCACATTGATTTATTACTGGTACTTCCTGTATATAGCTCCACATTGATTTAGTACTGGTACTCCCTGTATATAGCTCCACATTGATTTAGTACTGGTACTCCCTGTATATAGCTCCACATTGATCTGGTACTGGTACTTCCTGTATATAGCTCCACATTGATTTAGTACTGGTACTCCCTGTATTTAGCTCCACATTGATTTAGTACTGGTACTTCCTGTATATAGCTCCACATTGATCTAGTACTGGTACTTCCAGTATATAGCTCCACATTGATTTAGTACTGGTACTCCCTGTATATAGCTCCACATTGATTTAGTACTGGTACTCCCTGTATATAGCTCCACATTGATTTAGTACTGGTACTTCCTCTATATAGCTTCACATTGATTTAGTACTGGTACTTACTGTATATAGCTCCACATTGATCTGGTACTGGTACTCCCTGTATATAGCTCCACATTGATTTAGTACTGGTACTTCCTGTATATAGCTCCACATTGATTTAGTACTGGTACTTCCTGTATATTGCTCCACATTGATCTGGTATTGATACTTCCTATATATAGCTCCACATTGATCTGGTACTGGTACTTCCTGTAGATAGCTCCACATTGATCTGGTACTGAACTTCCTGTATATAGCTCCACATTGATAAGGTACAGGTACTTCCTGTATATAGCTCCACATTGATATGGTACTGGTACTTCCTGTATATAGCTCCACATTGATCTGGTGCTTGTACTTTCTGTATATAGCTCCACATTGATCTGGTACTGGTACTTTATGTATATACCCATGCACGTTGATCTGGTACTGGTACTCCCTGTATATACCCCTGCACGGTGATCTGGTACTGGTACTTCCTGTATATAGCTCCACATTGATCTGGTACTGGTAATTCCTGTATAAACCCCTGCAAGTTGATCTGGTACTGGTACTTCCTGTATATACCCATGCACGTTGATCTGGTACTGGTACTTCCTGTATATAGCTCCACATTGATCTGGAACTGGTATTCCCTGTATATAGCTCCACATTGATCTGGTACTGGTACTCCCTGTATATACCCCTGCACGTTGATCTGGTACAGGTACTTCCTGTATATACCCCTGCACGTTGATCTGGTACTGGTACTTCCTGTATATAGCTCCACATTTTTCTGGTACTGGTACTTCCTGTATATAGCTACACATTTTTCTGGTACTGGTACTTCCTGTATATAGCTCCACATTGATCTGGTACTCGTACTTCCTGTATATAGCTCCACATTGATGTGGTATTGATACTTCCTGTATAATGCTCCACATTTATTTAGTACTGGTACTTCCTGTATATAGCTCCACATTGATCTGGTTCTGGTACTTCCTGTATATAGCTCCACATTGATCTGGTACAGGTACTTCCTGTATATAGCTCCACATTGATATGGTACTGGTTCTTCCTGTATATAGCTCCACATTGATCTGGTGCTGGTACTTCCTGTATATAGCTCCACATTGATCTTGTACTGGTACTTCCTGTATATAGCTCCACATTGATCTGGTACTGGTAATTCCTGTATAAAGCTCCACATTGATATGGTACTGGTACTTCCTGTATATAGCTCCACATTGATCTGGGACTGGTACTTCCTGTATATAGCTCCACATTGATCTATTACTGGTACTTCCTGTATATAGCTCCACATTGATCTGGTACTGGTACTTCCTGTATATAGCTCCACATTGATTTAGTACTGGTACTCCCTGTATATAGCTCCACATTGATTTATTACTGGTACTTCCTGTATATAGCTCCACATTGATTTAGTACTGGTACTCCCTGTATATAGCTCCACATTGATTTAGTACTGGTACTCCCTGTATATAGCTCCACATTGATCTGGTACTGGTACTTCCTGTATATAGCTCCACATTGATTTAGTACTGGTACTCCCTGTATTTAGCTCCACATTGATTTAGTACTGGTACTTCCTGTATATAGCTCCACATTGATCTAGTACTGGTACTTCCAGTATATAGCTCCACATTGATTTAGTACTGGTACTCCCTGTATATAGCTCCACATTGATTTAGTACTGGTACTCCCTGTATATAGCTCCACATTGATTTAGTACTGGTACTTCCTCTATATAGCTTCACATTGATTTAGTACTGGTACTTACTGTATATAGCTCCACATTGATCTGGTACTGGTACTCCCTGTATATAGCTCCACATTGATTTAGTACTGGTACTTCCTGTATATAGCTCCACATTGATTTAGTACTGGTACTTCCTGTATATTGCTCCACATTGATCTGGTATTGATACTTCCTATATATAGCTCCACATTGATCTGGTACTGGTACTTCCTGTAGATAGCTCCACATTGATCTGGTACTGAACTTCCTGTATATAGCTCCACATTGATAAGGTACAGGTACTTCCTGTATATAGCTCCACATTGATATGGTACTGGTACTTCCTGTATATAGCTCCACATTGATCTGGTGCTTGTACTTTCTGTATATAGCTCCACATTGATCTGGTACTGGTACTTCCTGTATATAGCTCCACATTGATCTGGTACTGGTACTTCATGTATATAGCTCCACATTGATATGGTACTGGTACTTCCTGTATATAGCTCCACATTGATCTGGGACTGGTACTTCCTGTATATAGCTCCACATTGATCTAATACTGGTACTTCCTGTATATAGCTCCACATTGATCTAATACTGGTACTTCCTGTATATAGCTCCACATTGATCTGGTACTGGTCCTTCCTGTATATAGCTCCACATTGATCTGGTATTGATACTTCCTGTATATAGCTCCACATTGATCTGGTACTGGTACTCCCTGTATATAGCTCCACATTGATATGGTACTGGTACTTCCTGTATATAGCTCCACATTGATATGGTACTGGTACTTCCTGTATATAGCTCCACATTGATCTGGTACTGGTACTCCCTGAATATATCTCCACATTGATCTGGTACTGGTACTCCCTGTATATACCCCTGCACGTTGATCTGGTACTGGTACTCCCTGTATATAGCTCCACATTGATCTGGTACTGGTACTTCCTGTATATACCCATGCACGTTGATCTGGTACTGGTACTCCCTGTATATACCCCTGCACGTTGATCTGGTACTGGTACTTCCTGTATATAGCTCCACATTGATCTGGTACTGGTACTTCCTGTATAAACCCCTGCAAGTTGATCTGGTACTGGTACTTCCTGTATATACCCATGCACGTTGATCTGGTACTGGTACTTCCTGTATATAGCTCCACATTGATCTGGAACTGGTATTCCCTGTATATAGCTCCACATTGATCTGGTACTGGTACTCCCTGTATATACCCCTGCACGTTGATCTGGTACTGGTACTTCCTGTATATACCCCTGCACGTTGATCTGGTACTGGTACTTCCTGTATATAGCTCCACATTTTTCTGGTACTGGTACTTCCTGTATATAGCTACACATTTTTCTGGTACTGGTACTTCCTGTATATAGCTCCACATTGATCTGGTACTCGTACTTCCTGTATATAGCTCCACATTGATGTGGTATTGATACTTCCTGTATAATGCTCCACATTGATTTAGTACTGGTACTTCCTGTATATAGCTCCACATTGATCTGGTTCTGGTACTTCCTGTATATAGCTCCACATTGATCTGGTACAGGTACTTCCTGTATATAGCTCCACATTGATATGGTACTGGTTCTTCCTGTATATAGCTCCACATTGATCTGGTGCTGGTACTTCCTGTATATAGCTCCACATTGATCTTGTACTGGTACTTCCTGTATATAGCTCCACATTGATCTGGTACTGGTAATTCCTGTATAAAGCTCCACATTGATATGGTACTGGTACTTCCTGTATATAGCTCCACATTGATCTGGGACTGGTACTTCCTGTATATAGCTCCACATTGATCTATTACTGGTACTTCCTGTATATAGCTCCACATTGATCTGGTACTGGTACTTCCTGTATATAGCTCCACATTGATTTAGTACTGGTACTCCCTGTATATAGCTCCACATTGATTTATTACTGGTACTTCCTGTATATAGCTCCACATTGATTTAGTACTGGTACTCCCTGTATATAGCTCCACATTGATTTAGTACTGGTACTCCCTGTATATAGCTCCACATTGATCTGGTACTGGTACTTCCTGTATATAGCTCCACATTGATTTAGTACTGGTACTCCCTGTATATAGCTCCACATTGATTTAGTACTGGTACTTCCTGTATATAGCTCCACATTGATCTGTTACTGGTACTTCCTGTATATAGCTCCACATTGATCTAGTACTGGTACTTCCAGTATATAGCTCCACATTGATTTAGTACTGGTACTCCCTGTATATAGCTCCACATTGATTTAGTACTGGTACTCCCTGTACATAGCTCCACATTGATTTAGTACTGGTACTTCCTGTACATAGCTCCACATTGATCTGGTACTGGTACTACCTGTATATAGCTCCACATTGATTTAGTACTGGTACTCCCTGTATATAGCTCCACATTGATTTAGTACTGGTACTTCCTGTAAATAGCTCCACATTGATTTAGTACTGGTACTCCCTGTATATATCTCCACATTGATTTAGTACTGGTACTCCCTGTATATAGCTACACATTGATTTAGTACTGGTACTCCCTGTATATAGCTCCACATTGATTTAGTACTGGTACTTCCTGTATATAGCTCCACATTGATTTAGTACTGGTACTTCCTGTATATTGCTCCACATTGATCTGGTATTGATACTTCCTATATATAGCTCCACATTGATCTGGTACTGGTACTTCCTGTAGATAGCTCCACATTGATCTGGTACTGGTACTTCCTGTATATAGCTCCACATTGATAAGGTGCTGGTACTTCCTGTATATAGCTCCACATTGATATGGTACTGGTACTTCCTGTATATAGCTCCACATTGATCTGGTGCTTGTACTTTCTGTATATAGCTCCACATTGATCTGGTACTGGTACTTCCTGTATATAGCTCCACATTGATCTGGTACTGGTACTTCCTGTATATAGCTCCACATTGATATGGTACTGGTACTTCCTGTATATAGCTCCACATTGATCTGGGACTGGTACTTCCTGTATATAGCTCCACATTGATCTAATACTGGTACTTCCTGTATATAGCTCCACATTGATTTAGTACTGGTACTTCCTGTAAATTATAGCTCCACATTGATTTAGTACTGATACTCCCTGTATATAGCTCCACATTGATCTGGTACTGGTACTTCCTGTATATAGCTCCACATTGATCTGGTACTGGTACTTCCTGTATATAGCTCCACATTGATCTGGTACTGGTACTTCCTGTATATAGCTCCACATTGATTTAGTACTGGTACTCCCTGTATATAGCTCCACATTGATTTAGTACTGGTACTTCCTCTATATAGCTTCACATTGATTTAGTACTGGTACTTACTGTATATAGCTCCACATTGATCTGGTACTGGTACTCCCTGTATATAGCTCCACATTGATTTAGTACTGGTACTTCCTGTATATAGCTCCACATTGATTTAGTACTGGTACTTCCTGTATATTGCTCCACATTGATCTGGTATTGATACTTCCTATATATAGCTCCACATTGATCTGGTACTGGTACTTCCTGTAGATAGCTCCACATTGATCTGGTACTGAACTTCCTGTATATAGCTCCACATTGATAAGGTACAGGTACTTCCTGTATATAGCTCCACATTGATATGGTACTGGTACTTCCTGTATATAGCTCCACATTGATCTGGTGCTTGTACTTTCTGTATATAGCTCCACATTGATCTGGTACTGGTACTTCCTGTATATAGCTCCACATTGATCTGGTACTGGTACTTCATGTATATAGCTCCACATTGATATGGTACTGGTGCTTCCTGTATATAGCTCCACATTGATCTGGGACTGGTACTTCCTGTATATAGCTCCACATTGATCTAATACTGGTACTTCCTGTATATAGCTCCACATTGATCTAATACTGGTACTTCCTGTATATAGCTCCACATTGATCTGGTACTGGTCCTTTCTGTATATAGCTCCACATTGATCTGGTATTGATACTTCCTGTATATAGCTCCACATTGATCTGGTACTGGTACTCCCTGTATATAGCTCCACATTGATATGGTACTGGTACTTCCTGTATATAGCTCCACATTGATATGGTACTGGTACTTCCTGTATATAGCTCCACATTGATCTGGTACTGGTACTCCCTGAATATAGCTCCACATTGATCTGGTACTGGTACTCCCTGTATATACCCCTGCACGTTGATCTGGTACTGGTACTCCCTGTATATAGCTCCACATTGATCTGGTACTGGTACTTCCTGTATATACCCATGCACGTTGATGTGGTACTGGTACTCCCTGTATATACCCCTGCAGGTGATCTGGTACTGGTACTTCCTGTATATAGCTCCACATTGATCTGGTACTGGTACTTCCTGTATAAACCCCTGCAAGTTGATCTGGTACTGGTACTTCCTGTATATACCCATGCACGTTGATCTGGTACTGGTACTTCCTGTATATAGCTCCACATTGATCTGGAACTGGTATTCCCTGTATATAGCTCCACATTGATCTGGTACTGGTACTCCCTGTATATACCCCTGCACGTTGATCTGGTACAGGTACTTCCTGTATATACCCCTGCACGTTGATCTGGTACTGGTACTTCCTGTATATAGCTCCACATTTTTCTGGTACTGGTACTTCCTGTATATAGCTACACATTTTTCTGGTACTGGTACTTCCTGTATATAGCTCCACATTGATCTGGTACTCGTACTTCCTGTATATAGCTCCACATTGATGTGGTATTGATACTTCCTGTATAATGCTCCACATTTATTTAGTACTGGTACTTCCTGTATATAGCTCCACATTGATCTGGTTCTGGTACTTCCTGTATATAGCTCCACATTGATCTGGTACAGGTACTTCCTGTATATAGCTCCACATTGATATGGTACTGGTTCTTCCTGTATATAGCTCCACATTGATCTGGTGCTGGTACTTCCTGTATATAGCTCCACATTGATCTTGTACTGGTACTTCCTGTATATAGCTCCACATTGATCTGGTACTGGTAATTCCTGTATAAAGCTCCACATTGATATGGTACTGGTACTTCCTGTATATAGCTCCACATTGATCTGGGACTGGTACTTCCTGTATATAGCTCCACATTGATCTATTACTGGTACTTCCTGTATATAGCTCCACATTGATCTGGTACTGGTACTTCCTGTATATAGCTCCACATTGATTTAGTACTGGTACTCCCTGTATATAGCTCCACATTGATTTATTACTGGTACTTCCTGTATATAGCTCCACATTGATTTAGTACTGGTACTCCCTGTATATAGCTCCACATTGATTTAGTACTGGTACTCCCTGTATATAGCTCCACATTGATCTGGTACTGGTACTTCCTGTATATAGCTCCACATTGATTTAGTACTGGTACTCCCTGTATTTAGCTCCACATTGATTTAGTACTGGTACTTCCTGTATATAGCTCCACATTGATCTAGTACTGGTACTTCCAGTATATAGCTCCACATTGATTTAGTACTGGTACTCCCTGTATATAGCTCCACATTGATTTAGTACTGGTACTCCCTGTATATAGCTCCACATTGATTTAGTACTGGTACTTCCTCTATATAGCTTCACATTGATTTAGTACTGGTACTTACTGTATATAGCTCCACATTGATCTGGTACTGGTACTCCCTGTATATAGCTCCACATTGATTTAGTACTGGTACTTCCTGTATATAGCTCCACATTGATTTAGTACTGGTACTTCCTGTATATTGCTCCACATTGATCTGGTATTGATACTTCCTATATATAGCTCCACATTGATCTGGTACTGGTACTTCCTGTAGATAGCTCCACATTGATCTGGTACTGAACTTCCTGTATATAGCTCCACATTGATAAGGTACAGGTACTTCCTGTATATAGCTCCACATTGATATGGTACTGGTACTTCCTGTATATAGCTCCACATTGATCTGGTGCTTGTACTTTCTGTATATAGCTCCACATTGATCTGGTACTGGTACTTCCTGTATATACCCATGCACGTTGATCTGGTACTGGTACTCCCTGTATATACCCCTGCACGGTGATCTGGTACTGGTACTTCCTGTATATAGCTCCACATTGATCTGGTACTGGTACTTCCTGTATAAACCCCTGCAAGTTGATCTGGTACTGGTACTTCCTGTATATACCCATGCACGTTGATCTGGTACTGGTACTTCCTGTATATAGCTCCACATTGATCTGGAACTGGTATTCCCTGTATATAGCTCCACATTGATCTGGTACTGGTACTCCCTGTATATACCCCTGCACGTTGATCTGGTACAGGTACTTCCTGTATATACCCCTGCACGTTGATCTGGTACTGGTACTTCCTGTATATAGCTCCACATTTTTCTGGTACTGGTACTTCCTGTATATAGCTACACATTTTTCTGGTACTGGTACTTCCTCTATATAGCTTCACATTGATTTAGTACTGGTACTTACTGTATATAGCTCCACATTGATCTGGTACTGGTACTCCCTGTATATAGCTCCACATTGATTTAGTACTGGTACTTCCTGTATATAGCTCCACATTGATTTAGTACTGGTACTTCCTGTATATTGCTCCACATTGATCTGGTATTGATACTTCCTATATATAGCTCCACATTGATCTGGTACTGGTACTTCCTGTAGATAGCTCCACATTGATCTGGTACTGAACTTCCTGTATATAGCTCCACATTGATAAGGTACAGGTACTTCCTGTATATAGCTCCACATTGATATGGTACTGGTACTTCCTGTATATAGCTCCACATTGATCTGGTGCTTGTACTTTCTGTATATAGCTCCACATTGATCTGGTACTGGTACTTCCTGTATATAGCTCCACATTGATCTGGTACTGGTACTTCATGTATATAGCTCCACATTGATATGGTACTGGTGCTTCCTGTATATAGCTCCACATTGATCTGGGACTGGTACTTCCTGTATATAGCTCCACATTGATCTAATACTGGTACTTCCTGTATATAGCTCCACATTGATCTAATACTGGTACTTCCTGTATATAGCTCCACATTGATCTGGTACTGGTCCTTTCTGTATATAGCTCCACATTGATCTGGTATTGATACTTCCTGTATATAGCTCCACATTGATCTGGTACTGGTACTCCCTGTATATAGCTCCACATTGATATGGTACTGGTACTTCCTGTATATAGCTCCACATTGATATGGTACTGGTACTTCCTGTATATAGCTCCACATTGATCTGGTACTGGTACTCCCTGAATATAGCTCCACATTGATCTGGTACTGGTACTCCCTGTATATACCCCTGCACGTTGATCTGGTACTGGTACTCCCTGTATATAGCTCCACATTGATCTGGTACTGGTACTTCCTGTATATACCCATGCACGTTGATCTGGTACTGGTACTCCCTGTATATACCCCTGCAGGTGATCTGGTACTGGTACTTCCTGTATATAGCTCCACATTGATCTGGTACTGGTACTTCCTGTATAAACCCCTGCAAGTTGATCTGGTACTGGTACTTCCTGTATATACCCATGCACGTTGATCTGGTACTGGTACTTCCTGTATATAGCTCCACATTGATCTGGAACTGGTATTCCCTGTATATAGCTCCACATTGATCTGGTACTGGTACTCCCTGTATATACCCCTGCACGTTGATCTGGTACAGGTACTTCCTGTATATACCCCTGCACGTTGATCTGGTACTGGTACTTCCTGTATATAGCTCCACATTTTTCTGGTACTGGTACTTCCTGTATATAGCTACACATTTTTCTGGTACTGGTACTTCCTGTATATAGCTCCACATTGATCTGGTACTCGTACTTCCTGTATATAGCTCCACATTGATGTGGTATTGATACTTCCTGTATAATGCTCCACATTTATTTAGTACTGGTACTTCCTGTATATAGCTCCACATTGATCTGGTTCTGGTACTTCCTGTATATAGCTCCACATTGATCTGGTACAGGTACTTCCTGTATATAGCTCCACATTGATATGGTACTGGTTCTTCCTGTATATAGCTCCACATTGATCTGGTGCTGGTACTTCCTGTATATAGCTCCACATTGATCTTGTACTGGTACTTCCTGTATATAGCTCCACATTGATCTGGTACTGGTAATTCCTGTATAAAGCTCCACATTGATATGGTACTGGTACTTCCTGTATATAGCTCCACATTGATCTGGGACTGGTACTTCCTGTATATAGCTCCACATTGATCTATTACTGGTACTTCCTGTATATAGCTCCACATTGATCTGGTACTGGTACTTCCTGTATATAGCTCCACATTGATTTAGTACTGGTACTCCCTGTATATAGCTCCACATTGATTTATTACTGGTACTTCCTGTATATAGCTCCACATTGATTTAGTACTGGTACTCCCTGTATATAGCTCCACATTGATTTAGTACTGGTACTCCCTGTATATAGCTCCACATTGATCTGGTACTGGTACTTCCTGTATATAGCTCCACATTGATTTAGTACTGGTACTCCCTGTATTTAGCTCCACATTGATTTAGTACTGGTACTTCCTGTATATAGCTCCACATTGATCTAGTACTGGTACTTCCAGTATATAGCTCCACATTGATTTAGTACTGGTACTCCCTGTATATAGCTCCACATTGATTTAGTACTGGTACTCCCTGTATATAGCTCCACATTGATTTAGTACTGGTACTTCCTCTATATAGCTTCACATTGATTTAGTACTGGTACTTACTGTATATAGCTCCACATTGATCTGGTACTGGTACTCCCTGTATATAGCTCCACATTGATTTAGTACTGGTACTTCCTGTATATAGCTCCACATTGATTTAGTACTGGTACTTCCTGTATATTGCTCCACATTGATCTGGTATTGATACTTCCTATATATAGCTCCACATTGATCTGGTACTGGTACTTCCTGTAGATAGCTCCACATTGATCTGGTACTGAACTTCCTGTATATAGCTCCACATTGATAAGGTACAGGTACTTCCTGTATATAGCTCCACATTGATATGGTACTGGTACTTCCTGTATATAGCTCCACATTGATCTGGTGCTTGTACTTTCTGTATATAGCTCCACATTGATCTGGTACTGGTACTTCCTGTATATACCCATGCACGTTGATCTGGTACTGGTACTCCCTGTATATACCCCTGCACGGTGATCTGGTACTGGTACTTCCTGTATATAGCTCCACATTGATCTGGTACTGGTACTTCCTGTATAAACCCCTGCAAGTTGATCTGGTACTGGTACTTCCTGTATATACCCATGCACGTTGATCTGGTACTGGTACTTCCTGTATATAGCTCCACATTGATCTGGAACTGGTATTCCCTGTATATAGCTCCACATTGATCTGGTACTGGTACTCCCTGTATATACCCCTGCACGTTGATCTGGTACAGGTACTTCCTGTATATACCCCTGCACGTTGATCTGGTACTGGTACTTCCTGTATATAGCTCCACATTTTTCTGGTACTGGTACTTCCTGTATATAGCTACACATTTTTCTGGTACTGGTACTTCCTGTATATAGCTCCACATTGATCTGGTACTCGTACTTCCTGTATATAGCTCCACATTGATGTGGTATTGATACTTCCTGTATAATGCTCCACATTTATTTAGTACTGGTACTTCCTGTATATAGCTCCACATTGATCTGGTTCTGGTACTTCCTGTATATAGCTCCACATTGATCTGGTACAGGTACTTCCTGTATATAGCTCCACATTGATATGGTACTGGTTCTTCCTGTATATAGCTCCACATTGATCTGGTGCTGGTACTTCCTGTATATAGCTCCACATTGATCTTGTACTGGTACTTCCTGTATATAGCTCCACATTGATCTGGTACTGGTAATTCCTGTATAAAGCTCCACATTGATATGGTACTGGTACTTCCTGTATATAGCTCCACATTGATCTGGGACTGGTACTTCCTGTATATAGCTCCACATTGATCTATTACTGGTACTTCCTGTATATAGCTCCACATTGATCTGGTACTGGTACTTCCTGTATATAGCTCCACATTGATTTAGTACTGGTACTCCCTGTATATAGCTCCACATTGATTTATTACTGGTACTTCCTGTATATAGCTCCACATTGATTTAGTACTGGTACTCCCTGTATATAGCTCCACATTGATTTAGTACTGGTACTCCCTGTATATAGCTCCACATTGATCTGGTACTGGTACTTCCTGTATATAGCTCCACATTGATTTAGTACTGGTACTCCCTGTATTTAGCTCCACATTGATTTAGTACTGGTACTTCCTGTATATAGCTCCACATTGATCTAGTACTGGTACTTCCAGTATATAGCTCCACATTGATTTAGTACTGGTACTCCCTGTATATAGCTCCACATTGATTTAGTACTGGTACTCCCTGTATATAGCTCCACATTGATTTAGTACTGGTACTTCCTCTATATAGCTTCACATTGATTTAGTACTGGTACTTACTGTATATAGCTCCACATTGATCTGGTACTGGTACTCCCTGTATATAGCTCCACATTGATTTAGTACTGGTACTTCCTGTATATAGCTCCACATTGATTTAGTACTGGTACTTCCTGTATATTGCTCCACATTGATCTGGTATTGATACTTCCTATATATAGCTCCACATTGATCTGGTACTGGTACTTCCTGTAGATAGCTCCACATTGATCTGGTACTGAACTTCCTGTATATAGCTCCACATTGATAAGGTACAGGTACTTCCTGTATATAGCTCCACATTGATATGGTACTGGTACTTCCTGTATATAGCTCCACATTGATCTGGTGCTTGTACTTTCTGTATATAGCTCCACATTGATCTGGTACTGGTACTTCCTGTATATAGCTCCACATTGATCTGGTACTGGTACTTCCTGTATATAGCTCCACATTGATCTGGGACTGGTACTTCCTGTATATAGCTCCACATTGATCTAATACTGGTACTTCCTGTATATAGCTCCACATTGATCTAATACTGGTACTTCCTGTATATAGCTCCACATTGATCTGGTACTGGTCCTTCCTGTATATAGCTCCACATTGATCTGGTATTGATACTTCCTGTATATAGCTCCACATTGATCTGGTACTGGTACTCCCTGTATATAGCTCCACATTGATATGGTACTGGTACTTCCTGTATATAGCTCCACATTGATATGGTACTGGTACTTCCTGTATATAGCTCCACATTGATCTGGTACTGGTACTCCCTGAATATATCTCCACATTGATCTGGTACTGGTACTCCCTGTATATACCCCTGCACGTTGATCTGGTACTGGTACTCCCTGTATATAGCTCCACATTGATCTGGTACTGGTACTTCCTGTATATACCCATGCACGTTGATCTGGTACTGGTACTCCCTGTATATACCCCTGCACGTTGATCTGGTACTGGTACTTCCTGTATATAGCTCCACATTGATCTGGTACTGGTACTTCCTGTATAAACCCCTGCAAGTTGATCTGGTACTGGTACTTCCTGTATATACCCATGCACGTTGATCTGGTACTGGTACTTCCTGTATATAGCTCCACATTGATCTGGAACTGGTATTCCCTGTATATAGCTCCACATTGATCTGGTACTGGTACTCCCTGTATATACCCCTGCACGTTGATCTGGTACTGGTACTTCCTGTATATACCCCTGCACGTTGATCTGGTACTGGTACTTCCTGTATATAGCTCCACATTTTTCTGGTACTGGTACTTCCTGTATATAGCTACACATTTTTCTGGTACTGGTACTTCCTGTATATAGCTCCACATTGATCTGGTACTCGTACTTCCTGTATATAGCTCCACATTGATGTGGTATTGATACTTCCTGTATAATGCTCCACATTGATTTAGTACTGGTACTTCCTGTATATAGCTCCACATTGATCTGGTTCTGGTACTTCCTGTATATAGCTCCACATTGATCTGGTACAGGTACTTCCTGTATATAGCTCCACATTGATATGGTACTGGTTCTTCCTGTATATAGCTCCACATTGATCTGGTGCTGGTACTTCCTGTATATAGCTCCACATTGATCTTGTACTGGTACTTCCTGTATATAGCTCCACATTGATCTGGTACTGGTAATTCCTGTATAAAGCTCCACATTGATATGGTACTGGTACTTCCTGTATATAGCTCCACATTGATCTGGGACTGGTACTTCCTGTATATAGCTCCACATTGATCTATTACTGGTACTTCCTGTATATAGCTCCACATTGATCTGGTACTGGTACTTCCTGTATATAGCTCCACATTGATTTAGTACTGGTACTCCCTGTATATAGCTCCACATTGATTTATTACTGGTACTTCCTGTATATAGCTCCACATTGATTTAGTACTGGTACTCCCTGTATATAGCTCCACATTGATTTAGTACTGGTACTCCCTGTATATAGCTCCACATTGATCTGGTACTGGTACTTCCTGTATATAGCTCCACATTGATTTAGTACTGGTACTCCCTGTATATAGCTCCACATTGATTTAGTACTGGTACTTCCTGTATATAGCTCCACATTGATCTGTTACTGGTACTTCCTGTATATAGCTCCACATTGATCTAGTACTGGTACTTCCAGTATATAGCTCCACATTGATTTAGTACTGGTACTCCCTGTATATAGCTCCACATTGATTTAGTACTGGTACTCCCTGTACATAGCTCCACATTGATTTAGTACTGGTACTTCCTGTACATAGCTCCACATTGATCTGGTACTGGTACTACCTGTATATAGCTCCACATTGATTTAGTACTGGTACTCCCTGTATATAGCTCCACATTGATTTAGTACTGGTACTTCCTGTAAATAGCTCCACATTGATTTAGTACTGGTACTCCCTGTATATATCTCCACATTGATTTAGTACTGGTACTCCCTGTATATAGCTACACATTGATTTAGTACTGGTACTCCCTGTATATAGCTCCACATTGATTTAGTACTGGTACTCCCTGTATATAGCTACACATTGATTTAGTACTGGTACTTCCTGTATATAGCTCCACATTGATCTGGTACTGGTACTTCCTGTATATAGCTCCACATTGATTTAGTACTGGTACTCCCTGTATATAGCTCCACATTGATTTAGTACTGGTACTTCCTGTATATAGCTCCACATTGATTTAGTACTGGTACTCCCTGTATACAGCTCCACATTGATTTAGTACTGGTACTTCCTGTATATAGCTCCACATTGATCTGGTACTGGTACTCCCTGTATATAGCTCAACATTGATTTAGTACTGGTACTCCCTGTATATAGCTCCACATTGATTTAGTACTGGTACTTCCTGTATATAGCTCCACATTGATTTAGTACTGGTACTCCCTGTATATAGCTCCACATTGATTTAGTACTGGTACTCCCTGTATATATCTCCACATTGATTTAGTACTGGTACTCCCTGTATATAGCTACACATTGATTTAGTACTGGTACTCCCTGTATATAGCTCCACATTGATTTAGTACTGGTACTCCCTGTATATAGCTACACATTGATTTAGTACTGGTACTTCCTGTATATAGCTCCACATTGATCTGGTACTGGTACTTCCTGTATATAGCTCCACATTGATTTAGTACTGGTACTCCCTGTATATAGCTCCACATTGATTTAGTACTGGTACTTCCTGTATATAGCTCCACATTGATTTAGTACTGGTACTCCCTGTATACAGCTCCACATTGATTTAGTACTGGTACTTCCTGTATATAGCTCCACATTGATCTGGTACTGGTACTCCCTGTATATAGCTCCACATTGATTTAGTACTGGTACTCCCTGTATATAGCTCCACATTGATTTAGTACTGGTACTTCCTGTATATAGCTCCACATTGATTTAGTACTGGTACTCCCTGTATATAGCTCCACATTGATTTAGTACTGGTACTCCCTGTATATAGCTACACATTGATTTAGTTCTGGTACTCCCTGTATATAGCTCCTCATTGATTTAGTACTGGTACTCCCTGTATATAGCTACACATTGATTTAGTACTGGTACTCCCTGTATATAGCTCCACATTGATTTAGTACTGGTACTTCCTGTATATAGCTCCACATTGATTTAGTACTGGTACTCCCTGTATATAGCTCCACATTGATTTAGTACTGGTACTCCCTGCATATAGCTCCACATTGATCTGGTAGTGGTACTTCCTGTATATAGCTCCACATTGATCTGGTACTGGTACTTCCTGTATATAGCTCCACATTGATCTGGTACTGGTACTTCCTGTATATAGCTCCACATTGATCTAGTACTGGTACTTCCTGTATATAGATCCACATTGATCTGGTACTGGTACTTCCTGTATATAGCTACACATTGATCTGGTACTGGTACTTCCTGTATATAGCTACACATTGATCTGGTACTGGTACTCCCTGTATATAGCTCCACATTGATCTGGTACTGATACTTCCTGTATATAGCTCCACATTGATCTGGTACTGGTACTTCCTGTATATAGCGCCACATTGATCTGGTACTGGTACTTCCTGTATAATGCTCCACATTGATTTAGTACTGGTACTTCCTGTATAATGCTCCACATTGATTTAGTACTGGTACTTCCTGTATAATGCTCCACATTGATTTAGTACTGGTACTTCCTGTATAATGCTCCACATTGATTTAGTACTGGTACTTCCTGTATAATGCTCCACATTGATTTAGTACTGGTACTTCCTGTATATAGCTCCACATTGATCTGGTACTGGTACTTCCTGTATATAGCTCCACATTGATCTGGTACTGGTACTTCCTGTATATAGCTCCACATTGATTTAGTACTGGTACTCCCTGTATATAGCTCCACATTGATTTAGTACTGGTACTCCCTGTATATAGCTCCACATTGATTTAGTACTGGTACTTCCTGTATATAGCTCCACATTGATCTGGTACTGGTACTCCCTGTATATAGCTCCACATTGATTTAGTACTGGTACTCCCTGTATATAGCTCCACATTGATTTAGTACTGGTACTCCCTGTATATAGCTCCACATTGATCTGGTACTGGTACTTCCTGTATATAGCTCCACATTGATCTGGTACTGGTACTTCCTGTATATAGCTCCACATTGTTCTGGTACTGGTACTTCCTGTATATAGCTCCACATTGATTTAGTACTGGTACTCCCTGTATATAGCTCCACATTGATTTAGTACTGCTACTCCCTGTACATAGCTACACATTGATTTAGTACTGGTACTTCCTGTATATAGCTCCACATTGATCTGGTACTGGTACTCCCTGTATATAGCTCCACATTGATTTAGTACTGGTACTCCCTGTATATAGCTCCACATTGATTTAGTACTGGTACTTCCTGTATATAGCTCCACATTGATTTAGTACTGGTACTTCCTGTATATAGCTCCACATTGATTTAGTACTGGTACTCCCTGTATATAGCTCCACATTGATTTAGTACTGGTACTTCCTGTATATAGCTACACATTGATCTTGTACTGGTACTTCCTGTATATAGCTCCACATTGATCTGGTACTGCTACTTCCTGTATATAGCTCCACATTGATTTAGTACTGGTACTTCCTGTATATAGCTCCACATTGATCTGGTACTGGTACTTCCTGTATATAGATCCACATTGATCTGTTACTGGTACTTCCTGTATATAGCTCCACATTGATCTGGTACTGGTACTTCCTGTATATAGATCCACATTGATCTGTTACTGGTACTTCCTGTATATAGCTCCACATTGATATGGTACTGGTACTTCCTGTATATAGCTACACATTGATATGGTACTGGTACTCCCTGTATATAGCTCCACATTGATCTGGTACTGGCACTTCCTGTATATAGCTCCACATTGATCTGGTACTGGTACTCCCTGTATATAGCTCCATATTGATTTAGTACTGGTACTCCCTGTATATAGCTCCACATTGATTTAGTACTGGTACTCCCTGTATATAGCTCCACATTGATCTGGTACTGGTACTTCCTGTATATAGCTCCACATTGATCTGGTACTGGTACTTCCTGTATATAGCTCCACATTGTTCTGGTACTGGTACTTCCTGTATATAGCTCCACATTGATTTAGTACTGGTACTCCCTGTATATAGCTCCACATTGATTTAGTACTGGTACTCCCTGTACATAGCTACACATTGATTTAGTACTGGTACTTCCTGTATATAGCTCCACATTGATCTGGTACTGGTACTCCCTGTATATAGCTCCACATTGATTTAGTACTGGTACTCCCTGTATATAGCTCCACATTGATTTAGTACTGGTACTTCCTGTATATAGCTCCACATTGATTTAGTACTGGTACTTCCTGTATATAGCTCCACATTGATTTAGTACTGGTACTCCCTGTATATAGCTCCACATTGATTTAGTACTGGTACTCCCTGTATATAGCTCCACATTGATATGGTACTGGTACTTCCTGTATATAGCTACACATTGATATGGTACTGGTACTCCCTGTATATAGCTCCACATTGATCTGGTACTGGCACTTCCTGTATATAGCTCCACATTGATCTGGTACTGGTACTTCCTGTATATAGCTCCACATTGATCTGGTACTGGTACTCCCTGTATATAGCTCCACATTGATCTGGTACTGGTACTCCCTGTATATAGCTCCACATTGATCTGGTACTGGTACTTCCTGCATATAGCTCCACATTGATATGGTACTGGTACTCCCTGTATATAGCTCCACATTGATCTGGTACTGGTACTCCCTGTATATAGCTCCACATTGATCTGGTACTGGTACTTCCTGTATATAGCTCCACATTGATCTGGTACTGGTACTTCCTGTATATAGCTACACATTGATCTGGTACTGGTACTTCCAGTATATAGCTCCACATTGATCTGGTACTTCCTGTATATTATTGTATATTTATTCCTCTTGTGTTAGTATTTTCGATTATGTTTTATCGTTGGGAAGAATTTCAGGATAAAGAAAAAAAGGTGTTAAGTAGAACCGTACAGGGTTATTCGGTTTGTCCCCATACTGGAACCCTTCTTGGTGCTGTGCAGAACCCTCTACATAGGGTACTTCAAATAACCCCATGTATATGGTTCTACCATGAACCCTCTATGAAGGGTTCTTCCTAGAACACTCTATGAACGATTCCACCAGCCTTATTAGCCTTTAAAATTGTATTAAGTATGGCAATACATTACATATATAATAAGGCCTTTATTTGAGGGCCTAGTTATACCTATTGATGTTACGTTTGATACCGGAGCTCTGAGGCATGTGTCGAAATCGCTAAGCAGCTAACTTCGAAGCAGTGTGCCAATGCGTGTAACACTCTATCAGAAGTACGTCATCAATGACGTCTGAAGCTTTGTTTGGTCACATGCTTTTTCAACTTTGTGTTGCAAAATGCAAGAGCCCACTGAGTTCACCTTGGTTCCGATTATTTCATCCATTCCAAGCTTCTTTAAAACACCAACCTCTACTGGACACAGTACTTAAAAAATATAGAAAGGATTTATTTTACAGAATGTTCCACTTGACTGGTAGCTTAGCAGGTAGAGTAGGGAACTTTGGAACAGTCAGGGATGTGAGGGTATTAGATCAAATCCTTTTGAGGGCACTATTTTAAAAATGTTTTTATGTGAAACCACACTTTCTGGACTGTTGTTCAAATAATTTGTTATAAGCTTCTGTCTTAAGCATCTCAAATACTGCCATAGATTCAGTTTTTGAAAAATTGTAACGCTGAAGGCAAAAAAGGGAAGCATGATGTAAGATTCAAACTTGGTATTCCAACTAAAAGTTTTGATAAAAACATTGGAGACAGAAAATCACACGCTGCTATTTATTTCTGAGCAGCAGATGCCGTTAATGTGCATTGTGAACAGATAATGACGCTCTGAGTACTTAGCTGTTTTTCGGCCCAATTTGGTGAAAGGAAGCCTTCAGAAAGCCTTGGTTTTCCATCACTAGTTATACCCTAACACAGTGGTGTAGTGATGTTACGTTTGATACCGGAGAGCTGAGGCACGCGTCGAAATTGCTAAGCAGCTTATTTCGAAGCAGTGTGCCGATGCTTGTATCACTTTATCAGAAGCATGTGACCAACGACGTCCAAAGCTTAGTTCTGTCGAACAACCACCTGATTGGTTTGGTATTGGTTTTGGTAGAAGACAAAAAGTCTACTCTGTGCACGCGCTACGGTGTGTGTGATGTCATCTATGATAACGTTTACATTTGCCTGTGGGGCGTCAGCAGGGGGCACGGGGATCCGCTACAACGCGTTGATCAAAGCCTCGAGTAATGAACCTATTTTGGGCACAATTAGCTAGAAACGCTCAATGCTTCAGGAAGCTTTATTTCCCCATCACCAGTGTTAGGAATCTCCTATATTACAGGCCACATCATGCCTGCAAGTCACATCATGCAGGCTTGCAAAGTTATGTGCAATTCCTATTGGAATTCAGCCAGAGTTATGATATCCAACAAGTGGAATTGATAATCACCCACAACCTGTATTCAGAATGACTGCCAGGGCAGGGAATATGTAATACTGAGACTACCTCAATAATTTAAACTGGAATAACCATCTCAGTAACGGGTGCAATAAATCAGATTATTAAAAGATTGGATTCGTTTAGAAAACTGTATGTTCTTTATCTTTGTGTAGCATAAAATATCGGGAAATATTATATCTGGTTCTATGTAGAACCCTTCTTGCCTTCCAATGAATAATTATTGCATTCCATGAATCATCAAAGAACCCTTTCTTCTTAAAAGGTTTCTTCTGATCAAAACGGTTTTCGGTAGAACCCTGTCCCTCTGCAAAGAACCCTTTTGGAACCCTTTTGGAGTGTATACCCGGCGCATGTGACAAATACAATGTGATTGATTGACTGATATTGATGTCGTTTGACATTTTGGCAGTGTTGAATTCGTAGCTGAACTCTGAAGACATAAATATTGTATTTCATAATTAAAAGGATCATGAAACAGAAATGTTGGAAGACCAAGTGTGGGCTTTTTGGGAGCTACACATCGCCTCCCAGTGGAAAACAGAGAGATTACAGCATGAGGGTCTGGTTCATTTGATGCAGCTGTCACACAGCAATGCCTTTCAGCCTTCCAAATCAACTCATCAAATGTAGTGTGTGTGTGTTTGCACGTAGCAGACTGTATCACAACCGGACGTGATTGGGAGTCCCATAGGGCGGCGCACAATTGGCCCGTTTGTTTTTGCACATGTTGCAATATGCCTACTTTGGACCTGTGTCTGTTTCATAAATGCTTTATGGGTAAAAAAAAAAAAGTGCAAAAAGGGTTTAAAAACCAAGATTATGTGATTCTGTATTAACCTGTTACACTTACATTGGTGTTCAGTATACAGCTAGACATTCTGATATATTCCTCAAGCTAATTGCACATCAAAGGGAGACATGATGAGCTGTTAGATACTTTATTGAGGAAAATGTACTTATTTGTCTGTGATATGTGGTTATCACACCTAGCTATCTTAGGACGAATGCACTAACTGTATGTCTGCTAAATTAGAGGATCTCAAACTCAGCCCCCATTCCAGCGTTGGCTGTCTCATGGTCTGACAAACACTGCTGTAGCTCAGCCACCTTAGACCGCAGAAGGCTGATATCTAGCTGAAACTGGTGTCTAGCTGAAACTGATATCTAGCTGGAACTGGTATCTAGTTGAAACTGATATCTAGCTGAAACTGGTATCGAGATGAAACTGGCATCTAGCTGAAACTGATAGATTGTGATGGGTCTTATTATGTTACTCAGATAGACTCTTAAGGATTAAAGTTTATTTCCTGCAATTCTACAAATTCTGGGTGCAGAAAACAGTTTTGCGTTTTTAAAGCCAATTGTCTTGCAATTCTCTACATTTTGCCATGTCTAATGTGTATTCACGTGATATTTGAGTGACTCAAACATTACAACAAAATCTAAAGGCTAAAAAACCCAGCTAAAAAACGTTAGCTGACATGGGCAAGGTGATCTGGAGATTCCTGACAAGTTATAAACAGCTCTCTAAGGTAAGCAATGACTAACATGACGAGAGGAACTGACGATGCACTACCATATAGCAACACTACAACTTTCAACTTCCAAATGGCAACCTACTCCCTTTATAGTGCCCTACTGGTGACCAGGCTCGGCTCACAGTTGGTGCACTATATAGAGGATATCCATGGTGGGGGTACTTTAGAACCTGCTTGGCTCAGGGTGGTGACTGGCTTTTATAAACACTAGGCTGAGAGAAATGCTGCCATCTAGTGATCAAAGTCATGTTATAGCAGCATTGTGGCCTCAGCATGAGCCCATGGCAGAAGGATGAAGTTGATCCTACATAGGCCAGGGATGGGTGGCCAATCCAAACCCAGAGATCTACCCATCTGAGGGCAGCTAAGTTAGCTTTGAAAATAGCTAGCTCTTTTAAATGATTGTATTGTCCTGGCATGTTTTGACACGTGTTAGATAGCAAGCTAGCTGAGGGCATGGTAAAGAACATCTAGACGCTCGAGAACTCAGAATCCTTACCCTACCGATCTATAAATTACGTCTCTGTAATCTAGCATGGGTAGGATGGTCATCTGAATCAGGGTTAGTTTGGCAGCTGGGGTGAAAGAGGAGTGATTACGATAGAGGAAACCAAGTCTAGATTTAACTTTAGCCTGCAGCTTTGATATGTGCTGAGAGAAGGACAGTGTACCGTCCAGCCATACTCCTAAGTACTTGTATGTGGCTGACACAGCAGATGTTCTGACTTTATACACTGCACTCTTTGAGAGAGGTAGTTAGCAAACCAGACCAAAGACCACTCAGAGACACCAATACTCCTTAGCCGGCCCACAAGAATGGACTGGTCTACCGTATCAAAAGCTTTGGCCAAGTCAATAAAAATAGTAGCACAACATTGCTTACAATTAAGGACAATGGTGACATTATTGAGGACCTTTAAGGTTGCAGTGACACATCCATAACCTGAGTGGAAACCAGATTGCATACCAGAGAAAGTGTTATCGACATCAAGAAAGCCAGTCAGTTGATTATTGACAAGTTTTTCCAACACTTTTGATAAACAGGGCAAAATAGAATAGGCCTATAACAGTTAGGACCAGCTTGATCTCCCCCTTTAAATAAAGGACAAAGAGAAGTGGATGGAAGAGGAGGAAGTGGGTGTTCGGGATCTTGGGTGTGAGACATGAAGGGACAAGGCCTTGGAAACCCGAGGGGAGAACCAGAGGATAACTTGTTCCACTTATTGCTCACCATGTGAGGATGGGATCCGCCATCATCAGTGATGAGTGGCAGGCCTATCGACAAGCTCTACCTGAGCTTGGTTACAACCATTTTACCGTCAACCACAGTGTGTCATTTGTAGATGCATGAACTGGACCCAACATATAGACGGCCTGGAGAACCTATAAGGAGAGGGTGTGGAGACTCAGGGGGAATCGTACAGAGGAGTTACTGAAAGACCATCTGACTGTATTCAAGTGGTATGAGTGGCTTGTGAATAAACATCGTAATGGGCCCCTAGGGCGGTTAATTCATGATATTAAGAAACTATACAGATAGGCTTTTGGTCAAGAAGGAGACATTGAAATAGAGCTATATGGAATTGTTTTAAGAAGGTCATACCAAGGATCATTTAGCTATTTAGCATCCCAAAAAGCATCCCAAAAAGCATCCCAAAAATATATAGAAAGAAAAAAAAGAAATGTGGTCCTTACTGCTATTAGCCCATACAAACACATTGAATAACAGATTCACTACATGGAACAGAAAGTCCTTACTGCTATTAGACCATACAAACACATTGAATAACAGATTCACTACATGGAACAGAAAGTCCTTACTGCTATTAGACCATACAAACACATTGACTAACAGATTCACTACATGGAACAGATAGTCCTTACTGCTATTAGACCATACAAACACATTGATTAACAGATTCACTACATGGAACAACTGACAGTCCTTACTGCTATTAGCCCATACAAACACATTTTATGACAGATTCACTACATGGAACAACAGATAGTCCTTTCAGCTATTAGCCCATACAAACACATTGAATAACAGATTCACTACATGGAACAACAGATAGTCCTTACTGCTATTAGACCATACAAACACATTGACTAACAGATTCACTACATGGAACAGATAGTCCTTACTGCTATTAGACCATATAAACACATTGAATAACAGATTCACTACATGGATCAACAGATAGTCCTTACAGCTATTAGCCCATACAAACACATTGAATAACAGATTCACTACATGGAACAGATAGTCCTTACTGCTATTAGCCCATACAAACACATTTTATAACAGATTCACTACATGGAACAACAGATAGTCCTTACTGCTATTAGACCATACAAAGACATTTTATAACAGATTCACTACATGGAACAACAGATAGTCCTTACAGCTATTAGCCCATACAAACACATTGAATAACAGATTCACTACATGGAACAAAAGATAGTCCTTACTGCTATTAGCCCATACAAACACATTGAATAACAGATTCACTACATGGAACAACAGATAGTCCTTACTGCTAATAGACCATACAAACACATTGAATATCAGATTCACTACATGGAACAGATAGTCCTTACTGCTATTAGACCATACAAACACATTGAATAACAGATTCACTACATGGAACAACAGATAGTCCTTACTGCTATTAGCCCATACAAACACATTGAATAACAGATTCACTACATGGAACAACAGATAGTCCTTACTGCTATTAGCCCATACAAACACATTGAATAACAGATTCACTACATGGAACAACAGATAGTCCTTACTGCTATTAGCCCATACAAACACATTGAATAACAGATTCACTACATGGAACAACAGATACTCCATACTATTTTTATGCAATAAAAACACATTGAATAACAGATTCACTACATGGAACAACAGATACTCCATACTATTTTTATCCAATAAAAACACATTGAATAACAGATTCACTACATGGATCAACAGATAGTCCTTACTGCTATTAGCCCATACAAACACATTGAATAACAGATTCACTACATGGAACAACAGATACTCCATACTGTTTTTATCCAATAAAAACACATTGAATAACAGATTCACTACATGGATCAGCAGATAGTCCTTACTGCTATTAGCCCGTACAAACACATTGAATAACAGATTCACTACTTGGAACTACAGATAGTCCTTACTGCTATTATCCCATACAAACACACTGAATAACTGATTCACTACATGGAACAACAGATAGTCCTTACTGCTATTAGACCATTCAAACACATTGAATAACAGATTCACTACATGGAACAAAAGATAGTCATTACTGCTACCTGGACAACGCAGGTTGCACTGTGAGGGTCATGTTTTTTTACTTCTCCAGTGCCTTCAATACCATTCAGCCCCTGCTACTGGGTGAGAAGATGAGGAGGATGAAAGTGCATAACTCTGAAACATGCCACCTACAGAAGTTCTCGGATGACTCTGCTATTGTAGGGTGCATCAGGGGTGGGCAGGAGGAGGAGTACAGGAGCACAATCAGTGACTTTGTGTTGTGGTGTGAGCAGAACCACCTTCAGCTCAACATCATCAAAACTAAGGAGATGGTGGTGGACTTCAGGAGAACCAAGGCACAACTGACTGCAGTCCCTATAAAGGGGATGGATGTGGAAATGGTTGAGTCATACAAGTTCCTGGGTGTCCATATGGACAACAGGCTGGAATGGGCTGGTAACACCGGGGACCTGTACAAAAAGGGCCAGAGCCGACTCTACTTTCTGAGGAGGCTCAGGTCCTTCAACGTGTGCAGTAAACTACTGCATATCTTCTACCAGTCTGTGGTGGCCAGTGCCATCTTTTTTGCAGTGGTGTGCTGGGGAGCAAACATCAAAGCCGGTGATGCTTCTCGGGTAAATAAGCTGATCAGGAAGGCTAGCTCTGTCCTGGGGATGAGCCTTGACACTCTAGAGGAGGTGGCGGAGAGACGGATCCTGGCCAAACTGCTGGCCATCATGGACAACGCCACCCACCCTCTGCACGCTATGGTTATGACGCAGAGGAGCACTTTCAGTCACAGACTGATCCCACCACGGTGTGCCAGAGAGCGCTACAGGAGGTCCTTCCTGCCGGCGGCTATGAGACTATATAATGCCTCACCGGGGTGCCGTGCCGTCGGCAACATAGATCTGGAACTGTTGGGGTGCTAGGACCTAGTTTAACAATTATGCATCCATCCGTGAGTAACTCTGGTCCGTCAGCACTCATCCACTCAGGACCTATTTATTCATACAGGTCTGTATATACATACTCATGTACAGTTGTTATATTATATCACATGCAATATTGTAAGTAATTATTGGACGTAGGCATTCACTCAGGAATGCATATTAGTATCCTGCCAGTTGCACCTTTTCTCATTGCTTTTAGTATATCGAATGTGCAATAAGTGCAGTTGTCTGTAATTAAACCCTGCGCACTAAGGACTGTATTTTAAGGGAATTACTATTATTACCCCAAATGATATCATACACACATTTAGCTATTAAAGTATCTCTTCCTGTCATTTACCTGTACAGTTTGTGTAAACATGCAAGTATTCACTTATCTGTAAATATAACTGTATACCTAACTGTACAGCTAATTTAACCATGCAAAATTTTCACTTACCTGTTCATTTACCCAGTCTGTCTATTAAGTAAACTATTATTACCCTCGCTCATATCATACGCATTTTTAGCTACTGAAGTATTTCTCTGCCATCGACCTGTATTGTATAGTTAACCATCCAACATCCACCAATGTATAGTGTACATATTCAGCCAACCACTCATACTATGCAATGTCCTTTTATAGCTTTTTTTTGCAATCCAGATATCTTGTATTTCTATACTTTTTCATACTGACGCTCTATGTATCATGTACCGTGTATCTGTCTTTTGTGTACTTTCGTTGTGGCATTTTGCACCTGCCCTGTGTTTTGTTGTAGCTGCTTGACAATGAAATTTCCCCCCCGGGGATCAATAAAGTACCTATCTATCTATCTAACTGTTAGCCCAAACAATCACATTGACTAACAGATTCACTACATGGATCACCAGATAGTCCTTACTGCTATTAGACCATACAATCACATTGAATAACAGATTCACTACATGGATCACCAGATAGTCCTTACTGCTATTAGACCATACAATCACATTGAATAACAGATTCACTACATGGATCACCAGATAGTCCTTACTGCTATTAGACCATACAATCACATTGAATAACAGATTCACTACATGGATCACCAGATAGTCCTTACTGCTATTAGACCATACAATCACATTGAATAACATATTCACTACATGGATCACCAGATAGTCCTTACTGCTATTAGCCCATACAATCACATTGAATAACAGATTCACTACTTGGAACTACAGAAAGTCCTTATTGCTATTATCCCATACAAACACACTGAATAACTGATTCACTACATGGAACAACAGATAGTCCTTATCGCTAAATGCCCATACAAACACATTGAATAACATATTCACTACACGGAACAGAAAGTCCTTACTGCTATTAGACCATATAAACACATTGAATAACAGATTCACTACATGGAACAACAAATAGTCATTACTGCTATTAGCCCATACAAACACATTGAATAACAGATTCACTACATGGAACAACAGATAGTCCTTACTGCTATTAGACCATACAATCACATTGAATAACAGATTCACTACATGGAACAACAGATAGTCCTTACTGCTATTAGCCCATACAAACACATTGAATATCTTATTCACTACATGGAACAACAAATAGTCATTACTGCTATTAGCCCATACAATCACATTGAATAACAGATTCACTACATGGAACAAAAGATAGTCCTTGCTGCTAATAGCCCATACAAACACATTGAATAACATATTTACTACATGGAACAACAGATAGTCCTTACTGCTAATTGACCATACACACACATTGAATAACAGATTCACTAAATGGAACAACAGATAGTCCTTACTGCTATTAACCCATACAATCTTATTGAATAACAGATTCACTACATGGAACAGATAGTCCTTACTGCTATTAGACCATACAAACACATTGAATAACAGATTCACTACATGGATCAACAGATAGTCCTTACTGCTATTAGACCATACAAACACATTGAATAACAGATTCACTACATGGAACAACATATAGTCCTTACTGCTATTAGGCCATACAAACACATTGAATAACAGATTCACTACATGGAACAACAGATAGTCCTTACTGCTATTAGACCATACAAACACATTGAATAACAGATTCACTACATGGAACAACAGATAGTCCTTACTGCTATTAGACCATACAAACACATTGAATAACAGATTCACTACATGGAACAACAGATAGTCCTTACTGATATTAGTCCATACAAACACATTGAATAACAGATTCATTACAAAGATCTGGAAACTTTTTGTTTTTTACATGTATTTATCCCCTTTTTTTGGTATGAAACAGTCTCCTTACTTCCATAAATGTTTACAACTGGTACCAGGTAACCTTCAGACGAGTCTTGTTAGGCCTGTGGGCGTTCTAGAGCAAAACAACCAACATGTTTGTGAGAGTCTCACCTTTCATATCAGTGTGTAGTCCAATCTGTTGGGACGCTACAGACAGAAGTTGTCAGATCAGCTGTATCGACTTCAGACGAGTCCCAATACGCTTGTGGAGAGCACCATCATGTCACATTGAGATACAACTATTTTACAAGAGAGCCCTGTATTAATTTACAAGTAAAACCTAAGACATAAATAAAACACAACATACAGATCATTCAGAAAGTATTCAGGCCCCTTCACTCTTTCCACATTTTTTAACGTTACAGCCTTATTCTAAAATTGATTAAATTCATATTTTTCTCATCAATCTACACACAATACACCACAATGACAAAGTGAAAACAGGTTTTTAGACATTTTTGCAAATGTATGAAATAAAACAGAAATACCTTATTTACATAAGGTCAATTAATGTTGATTTAGTAAAATCTCTCAGATTTGGACGTGTGGGTCCTTTAAAAAGTCTGAGTCTTGGGTTTCCCAGGACAGGTTAAAGTCACCTATGACAAACATCTCAGAAGTAGAAACATTATCTATTAAGACAGGTAGACTAATTAACAAACATTCAATCTCTATCTTAAACTGACAGATTTTGATGGGGAATGATGTATTATGCTAATTACACTTCCACGGGGGCGCTGACATCGACTCTAGTTAAGATAAAGCAAGGTATTCTTATGAGCTGTATTATGGTTTTCACAGAAGCAATATTTGTTGGCTGTAAAATGTCTGTGAGGCCTATAGGTCTGAAGTTTGTGAGGAGTTGTGGTGGGGGAACGAGGTGGAAAGAAGAAGAAGTGACCACGGAGTCGGATTAACCCTGGCTGGTGATGCTACAGCTCTTAACCTTCACTCTCCTTCACCGTGACAGGGCCCGAATTACAGTAAATGATAGTTACTCACCCGGCCACCGCAAAGTGATTTGACCTACTCACCCGGACCCCCCCCACCAACATACCATTTTGGGGAGGTGGTGAATGGTGAAAAGGGAGGGGTGGGGGGCTGTCTGATGGAGAAAAGATGGGTTAGAGGAGCCGAAGGTCTGTTTGTGGAGGCTGTGTGTGTGTCCCACTGTCTGAGCATATGTGCTAGTGAGTGAAAACACAGACAAACAGACAGAGACAGACAGATAGACAGACACACACACACACAAAACAGGTACATACTCGTAAGCACATTGTACAAGCACACACAAACAGAGACTGTATGTACATTGTACACACAGTAAATACACATGTCCATTAACAGCGTGCACAGTTCACACAATGACTACCACAAATGTCTGCAAATCTGTCTCTGTCTCTCCACGTACTCTCAGCTTTTCTCAACTGACACTTAGCACAGAAGAACCATACAGGACAGAGGAGGAAGAAATAGTACAAAGATGATGGAAGGAAGGGAACGAGGGAAGGGTGAACTGGTGGTGACCCCCATCACGGGGTCAGCCATGTCACTTTTTCTAATTTGGAGCGGGTGTCTCAGAGGCGGGGGGGTGGCTGGTTGAAGAATGTGGTGGATGTGTCTTATTAGCACGTAATGGTGTAGGGGGGCAATCTGCCGCCCGTCGGTTCCAAAACACTGAGCCGGGAGCCCGCCTGCAGCACGGAGCCAGGGCGGGGCTAGATTTACGAGGCCTGCATGACCATTGAGGAGTGCTCAGCCACTGAGAGATGGGACGCTGTTAGTCCCTCAGCATATCCCTCTTTCCTTTTTGGAGGAGGTGTGTGTGTGTGTGTGTGCGTGTGTGTGTGTGTGTGTGTGTGTGTGTGTGCAGGGGGGGACAATATTATTCATCACTGATGAAACCAAACCCCCCCCCCCCCCCCCCCCCCCCGGTCCCTAATGCATTTTAAATGTCATCAAATAAATCCTTTTAGAAAGCACAACACCTGTCTGTCTGTCCACCTGTGTGGTCCCCGGAGGTGCCTGTCTGTCCACCTGTGTGGTCCCTGGAGGTGTCTGTCTGTCCACCTGTGTGGTCCCCGGAGGTGTCTGTCTGTCCACCTTTGTGGTCCCTGGAGGTGTCTGTCTGTCCACCTGTGTGGTCCCCGGAGGTGTCTGTCTGTCCACCTGTGTGGTCCCCGCAGAGATGTCTGTCTGTACACCTGTGTGGTCCCCGGAGGTGTCTGTCTGTCCACCTGTGTGGTCCCCGGAGGTGTCTGTCTGTCCACCTGGGTGGTCCCCGGAGGTGTCTGTCTGTCCACCTGGGTGGTCCCCGGAGGTGTCTGTCTGTCCACCTGTGTGGTCCCCGGAGGTGTCTGTCTGTTCACCTGTGTGGTCCCCGCAGAAGTGTCTGTCTGTACACCTGTGTGGTCCCCGGAGATGTCTGTCTGTCTACCTGTGTGGTCCCCGGAGGTGTCTGTCTGACCACCTGGGTGGTCCCCGGAGGTGTCTGTCTGTCCACCTGTGTGGTCCCCGAAGGTGTCTGTCTGTCCACCTGTGTGGTCCCCGCGGAGCTGTCTGTCTGTCCACCTGTGTGGTCCCCGGAGGTGTCTGTCTGTCCACCTGTGTGGTCCCCGCGGAGGTGTCTGTCTGTCCACCTGTGTGGTCCCCGGAGGTGTCTGTCTGTCCACCTGTGTGGTCCCCGCAGAGGTGTCTGTCTGTCCACCTGTGTGGCCCCCGCGGAGGTGTCTGTCTGTCCACCTGTGTGGTCCCAGGAGGTATCTGTCTGTCCACCTGTGTGGTCCCCGCGGAGGTGTCTGTCTGTCCACCTGTGTGGTCCCCGCGGAGCTGTCTGTCTGTCCACCTGTGTGGTCCCCGCGGAGCTGTCTGTCTGTCCACCTGTGTGGTCCCCGCGGAGGTGTCTGTCTGTCCACCTGTGTGGTCCCCGGAGGTATCTGTCTGTCCACCTGTGTGGTCCCCGCGGAGGTGTCTGTCTGTCCACCTGTGTGGTCCCCGCGGAGCTGTCTGTCTGTCCACCTGTGTGGTCCCCGCGGAGGTGTCTGTCTGTCCACCTGTGTGGTCCCCGCGGAGCTTTCTGTCTGTCCACCTGTGTGGTCCCCGCGGAGGTGTCTGTCTGTCCACCTGTGTGGTCCCCGCGGAGCTTTCTGTCTGTCCACCTGTGTGGTCCCCGCGGAGGTGTCTGTCTGTCCACCTGTGTGGTCCCCGCGGAGCTGTATATTTGAGGAAAGACACATTTTTGTGGGTGTTTATAGTTCTGTCTGTCTGTGATGTATGCACCCATTGAAATTGAACAACCTAATTGGTTGAAGTCATTGGATTTGAAAAATATCAGATTTAATATGATTTTTTATCTGTGTAGAAGTGGGTAAAATTCTGCCGATTACAGTCAGGGAATTCTAAACTAAGAACATCAATACCTCTATTGACCAAGATAAATAATATTTTATTATATCATCGCACTTTATTTAACAACGACATTGTCTGCCTCTGAGTTTGGTCAGTTTTTGCAGTGAAGGTTTTTATAACATAAATCATTCACTAGATGGCAGAAGAGGGCTTTGCAACAAGACATAAAATCCAGGAATATTTATATTATTTTTTTCCCAACAGACTGTTCCACTAACAATCCAAATAATTTCCCCACAATTTTACTGAGCTTTAATATATTAAAAGGTGCTGTGTTAAAAGTATTATCGTTATTTATATCACAAACAAGTTGTTAGACATGTTTAATGTATTTAAGGGACCCTATTTCAGGCTGTCACTGTTTCACCTTCAAGTCTTTAACACCTATGCTGTGATGAGACATATTCCCAAAGCTGAGATGTTCATTACACAAACCACTGATTTCTTACCGGACAAAGAGCAGATATGATGCTAAAATTCAAAACACAGCAATGAAGAAAACTGGAAGTCAAGTTGGAATTCAGTTTCTTCCTGAATACACTGAATTGAAATGGAATCGACCCCAACCCTGATAAAGATCCAATCTACCTGGCAAGTATACTATCTACTTTATGTAGACCACAGAGTTTTAAAAAACGTACATTTCCTAGACAATGTTGTATTCATACCACTACACTTCGATTCCCACTACTACTGGTTTATAGTTCTAAGTGTTTTACTGTGTTTTTTACCACACACACACACACACACACACACCTCTGATGACCAGTGAGTAACACCCTGAGAGACATTGTGTGTGTGAGAGAGAGAGAGATACAGACAGACAGAGACAGACAGAGACAGACAGACAGACAGACAGACAGACAGACAGACAGACAGACAGACAGACAGACAGACAGACAGACAGACAGACAGACAGACAGACAGACAGACAGACAGACAGACAGACAGACAGACAGACAGGGAGATAATGAGAGAAAGAGAGAGAAAGAGAGAGAAAGAGAGAGCGAGAGAACGAGAAGAGAACCTTTACTGCGTCTCCAATCTAGTCAGAGAAAAGAGAGCACTAACATCTATCAAGGCTAAATGCTTGAATAATAATTAATAGGACCATGAATAGCTGCAGTGGAGTAGTTAGTGATTTTGACGAGACAATTAGACCGAATTAAAAGAAGAATTTCCGGTGGGTACAAAACATATATTTTTTTGATGGACTATGGGTTTTAATTATTTGCCTAAATTAATTCTATCGGACAATAAAAAACCTCCAGGCTTAGAATAGATGCTAAATGAGATTGTCATCCTTCAATATTTCAAAATTGCCTCACTTTTTTCAGTCTCGAAACCCTGTGTAGTGGTCTGTACTCTTACAGTATGTATCCTTTACCTTGGTCTGTACTCTTACAGTATGTATCCTTTACCTTGGTCTGTACTCTTACAGTATGTATCCTTTACCTTGGTCTGTACTCTTACAGTATGTATCCTTTACCTTGGTCTGTACTCTTACAGTATGTATCCTTTACCTTGGTCTGCACTCTTACAGTATGTATCGATTTTTTAAGTCTTGAAGGTATTCTTGACTGAATAATGTTTTCTCAGCCTCTTCAAAATCTTAGATATACAGTGCATTCGGAAAGTATTCAGACCTCTAAACTTTTTGAAAATGTATTGACGATAAAACATTTAAACCTTATTTACATAAGCATTCAGACCCTTTGCTATGAGACTCGAAATTGAGGTCAGGAGCATCCTGTTTCCATTGATCATCCTTGAGATGTTTCTACAACTTGATTGGAGTCCACCTGTGGTAAATTCAATTGATTAGATGATTTGGAAAGGCACACACCTGTCTATATAAGGTCCCTCAGTTGACAGAGCAAAAACCAAGCCATGAAGTCAAAAGAATTGTCCGCAGAGCGCCGAAACAGGATTGTGTCGATGAACAGATCTGGGGAAGGGTACCAAATAATGTCTGCAGAATTGAAGTTTCGAACCACCAAAATGCTTGCTAGAGCTGGCCGCCCGGCCAAACTGAGCAATCGGGTGAGAGTGCCTTGGTTAGGGAGGTGACCAAGAACCCAGAGTTCCTCTGTGGAGATGGGAGAACCTTGTAGAAGGACAACCATATCTGCAGCACTCCACCAATCAGGCCTTTATGGTAGAGTGGCCAGACTGAAGCCACTCTTCAGTAAAAGGCACATGACAGCCACTTGGAGTTTGTCAAAAGGCACCTAAAGGACCATGAGAAACAAGATTCTCTGGTCTGATGAAACAAGATTCTCTTTGGCCTGAATGCCAAGCATCACATCTGGAGGAAACCTGGCACCATCTCTACGGTGAAGCATGGTGAAAAGATCATTGGTGAAAACCTATATTTTTTTATTTTTTTATTTAACCTTGATTTAACTAGGCAAGTCAGTTAAGAACAAATTCTTATTTACAATGACGGACTACACCGGCCAAACCCGGACGACGCTGGGCCAATTGTGCAGCTCCCAATGGGACTCCCAATCACGGCCGGTTGTGATACAGTCCTGAGTTGTCTTGGCTGTATTGTCTTTCTGCTCCAAAGTGCTCAGGACCTCAGACTCGGGCCAAGGTTCACCTTCCAACAGGACAACAACCTTAAGCACACAGCCAAGACAACGCAGGAGTGGCTTCGGGACAAGTCTCTGAATGTCCTTGAGTGTCCCAGCCAGAGCTCAGACTTGAACCCGATCTGACATTTCTGAAGAGACCTGAAAATAGCTGTGCAGCGAAGCTCCCCATCCAACCTGACAGAGCTTGAGAAGATCTTCAGAGAAGAATGGGAGTAACTCCCCAAATACAGGTGTGTCAAGATTGTAGCGTCATACCCAAGAAGGCTAGAAGGGTCTGATCTGAATGCTTATGTAAATGTGATAAAAAATGTTTTACATTTGCAGATCATTTCTTTTTGCTTTATGGAGTATTGTGTATAGATTGATGAGGGACAAAAACTATTTAATACATTTTAGAATAAGTCTATAAAAGTCAAGGGGTCTGAATGCACTGTATACCAATATACAACTGCACCATGTCAAATGTACATTGACATGTTAGTCATTTAGCAGACGGTCTTCTCCAGAGCGACTTACAGATTGGTGCATTCAACATCAAGTACATTTCTTTAAACAAGCAGCAGTGAGGAAAGTCAGTGCTAGCAGGGAAATAAGTCAGGTTTATGAGTCGGAATTCAAATGAAAAAGCAGTAACTCAAAATGAATCCCAGCGATCCAGGATTCTGATGTGGAAATCCTGAAAGGCCTGCAGGTAGGAAAAGCGGTTAATATTTGACTTTTGTCCTGGGAAACAAATTGAGGTGTTTTACAAGTTATCCTCATCATCATTTTCAAAGGGATGACAGACAGAGCTTTTTGTCAGCAGATCCAATTTGGATCTAAAATGTTGAGGTGAAATGAGGCGCCCAAATCAAGATGTTTACCCCAGATACACATGCACTATCAGGAGAATCTACCATTAGATCACTGTGTGGAGAAACAGAGAGCAACACACTCTCTCAGTATGTGTGTGTGTGTGTGTCTCTCTCAGTATGTGTGTGTGTGTGTGTCTCTCTCAGTATGTGTGTGTGTGTGTGTCTCTCTCAGTATGTGTGTGTGTGTGTGTCTCTCTCAGTATGTGTGTGTGTGTGTGTGTGTGTGTGTGTGTGTGTGTGTGTGTGTGTGTGTGTGTGTGTGTGTGTGTGTGTGTGTGTGTGTGTGTGTGTGTGTGTGTCTCTCTCAGTGTGTGTGTGTGTGTGTGTGTGTGTGTGTGTGTGTGTGTGTGTGTGTGTCTCTCTCTCAGTGTGTGTGTGTGTCTCTCTCTATTTCTCCACACAGTGGTCTAAAGGTAGATACTCCAGATTGAATATGTCTAGGATCTGAAGTCACACACGGAGCGCTTCATGATAATATCTGATCCTGTCATGAACAGAACTGTTATTGGTTTAGTCAAAGAAAATATGATGATTTCAATTGACGAATGCGTTAGCTGGTCAACACAGACAAGACACACACACAACCTGGTCTGGCTCTCCACACACACACACACACACACACACACACACACACAACCTGGTCTGGCTCTCCACACACACACACACACACAACCTGGTCTGGCTCTCCACACACACACACACACACACACACACACACACACAACCTGGTCTGGCTCTCCACACACACACACACACACACAACCTGGTCTGGCTCTCCACACACACACACACACACAACCTGGTCTGGCTCTCCACACACACACACACACACAACCTGGTCTGGCTCTCCACACACACACACACAACCTGGTCTGGCTCTCCACACACACACACACACACAACCTGGTCTGGCTCTCCACACACACACACACACACAACCTGGTCTGGCTCTCCACACACACACACACACACAACCTGGTCTGGCTCTCCACACACACACACACAACCTGGTCTGGCTCTCCACACACACACACACACACAACCTGGTCTGGCTCTGCCCGGAAGCTCTCTTTTAACATGGATAAGAGTTGGGTCTCCCACCAAATCTCCTTTTCTGACTTCAAAGCAACAATCCAATCTAGACAATATCAGAGCATTCACTTGTGCATCCCAAATGGCATCCTATTCCCTATATAGCACACTACTTTTGACCAGGGCTCTTTATTGGGAAAGGGTGTAATTTGGGACACACCCACACTCTCCCAAACAGTATTAATTACCACTTAGTTGGAATGTCTTTGAACCCCAACATGGAAAGACAAAGCCTGTATGTGTGTGAGTGTACTGTATGTGTGTGTGTGTGTGTGTGTGTGTGTGTGTGTGTGTGTGTGTGTGTGTGTGTGTGTGTGTGTGTGTGTGTGCGAGCTTGCCTGTGTGTGTGTGTGTGTGTGTGTGTGTGTGTGTGTGTGTGTGTGTGTGTGTGTGTGTGTGTGTGTGTGTGTGTGTGTGTGTGTGTGTGTGTGTGTGTGTGTGTGTGTGTGTGTGTGTGTGTGTGTGTGCGGAGACTTAATGAGATATAGGATATGCACGGAACACGTCGGAGTTGAAAGAATCAGTCACCGGTGGCTGGTGTGCTGATACATCAAGGGTAGCACCTTTACCCTGAAAATGCTAACTCAGGAGGGCAATTAACTCCAACGCAATGAGGGTCAGAAATTAGTTTACGATTCCTCCCCTGTGGACACCAGGCCGGGCACAAAGCAGCACCTCGGCTTTGCTGATGCGCCCTGTGTGTGTGTGTGTGTGTGTGTCTGTGTGAGTAGCTGAGGGGGTGTGTGTTTGTGTGTGTTCTGGGAAGCTGGGAGAGGCTGGCAGGTAAGGCCCTCCACAGAGTAATTATCCACAACCTCAGGCGAGTTTACACCAAGGCATTGTGGATGTTTTTGTTTGTTTTAGTGATGTTGTTATTTTTCTCTCATCCAGTATTTGAATGAAATATCAAAATGCATATCAGTAGCCGTTGTCCAGTGACCTAAAACTGCATCCATCTGCATATTAGGATTGATGTTGGGAAATGTGATCTCTAGACACACATCTCAAGAATTAATATGCGTTTGATAGTTATGCTCTGAGCAGTTCTCCATGCATATTCATAAGCCTTAATGTGCATGTCTGCAACCAATATCAATGTCCGTCAATATAAAACATTGTATATTGTTTTATATTGATTCCTGTGAAAATTCAAACTCCATTAACTTTGATATTGGAAATCTTTCATGATATATCCTAGTCAAATAACCTCCCATAAAAATAGTGTACTGAACTATGATCAGAGCAATTATCCTTCTATCATTTCATTAGATCTCAGATTGAAAGCGTGACAAGAGTCAAGAAAAAGTATGTGATGATTGAATTCAGATAGAATATCAAATTAACACTCAATATTGATCAGAGATGATGTAAGGGTAGGAGAGGTATATGATTATAGCCTAATGATTTATTATGGGCTAATATTCCACTCAATTGTTGGCACAACAATGGCCGTTATCATGAGGCAAGGCACTGAAAGATATTGACCTAACAAATTAAAATCAGACCCCAGCTTTATTGCAATTTTGACTTTTACACTGGGCCTTACGATTTTATGATGTTGGATAGTAAGAATTTCATTGCACTGTCTACTCCATATACAATTGAAGTCGGAAGTTTACATACACCTTAGCCAAATACATTCAAACTCAGTTTTTATGATTCCTGACATTTAATCCCAGTTAGGATCACCACTTTATTTTAAGAATGTGAAATGTCAGAATAATAGTTAGAGCTTTTATTTCTTTCATCACATTCCCAGTGGGTCAGAAGTTTACATACACTCAATTAGTATTTGGTAGCATTGCCTTTAAATTGTTTAACTTGGGTCAAACGTTTTGGGTATCCTTCCACAAGCTTCACACAGAATTTTGGCCCATTCCTCCTGACAGAACTGGTGTAACTGAGTCAGGTTTGTAGGCCTCCTTGCTCACACAAGCTTTATCGGTTCTGTCCACAAATGTTCTATAGGATTGAGGTCAGGGCTTTGTGATGGCCACTCCAATACCTTGACTTTGTTGTCCTTAAGCCATTTTGCCACAACTTTGGAAGTATGCTTGGGTCATTTGCAAGCCTCCCACTTTTTCCTCCAAATATAACGATGGTCATTATGGCCAAACAGTTCTATTGATGTTTCATCAGACCAGAGGACATTTCTCTAAAAAGTACGATCTCTGTCCCCATGTGCAGTTGCAAACCGTAGTCTGGCTTTTTTCTTCCTTGCTGAGTGGCCTTTCATGTTATGTCGATATAGGACTTGTTTTACTGTGGATATATATACTTTTGAACCTGTTTCCTCCAGCATCTTCACAAGATCCTTTTCTGTTGTTCTGGGATTGATTTGCACTTTTCACACCAAAGTACGTTCATCTCTAGGAGACAGAAAGCATCTCCTTCCTGAGCGGTATGACGGCTGCGTGGTCCCAAGGTGTTTATACTTGCGTACTATTGTTTGTACAGATGAACGTGGTACCTTCAGGCATCTGGAAATCTCTCCCAAGGATGAACCAGACTTGTGGAGGTCCACACATTTTTTTCTGAGGTCTTCTGAGGTTAATTTCTTTAGATTTTCCCATGATGTCGAGCAAAGAGGCAGTGAGGTTGAAGGTAGGCCTTGAAATACATCCACAGGTACACCTCCAATTGACTCAAATTAGCCTATCAGAAGCTTCTAAAGCCATGACATAATTTTCTGGAATTTCCCAAGCTGTTTAAAGGCACAGTCAACTTAGTGTATGTAAACTTCTGACCCACTGGAACTGTGATATAGTGAATTATAAGTGAAATAATCTGTCTGTAACAATTGTTGGAAGAATGACTTGTGTCATGCACAAAGTAGATGTCCTAACCGACTTGCCAAAACTATAGTTTGTTAACATGAAATCTGTGGAGTTTTTGAAAAATTAGTTTTAATGACTTCAACCTAAGTGTATGTAAACTTCCGACTTCAACTGAATACTGAATTAAAATATAAACGCAACATGTGAAGTGTTGGTCCCATGTTTCATGAGCTGAAATAAAAGATCCCAGAAATGTTCCATACGCACAAAAATGTCTCTAAAATGTTGGGCACAAACTTGTTTACATCGCTGTTAGTGAGCATTTCTCCTTTTCCAAGATAATCAATCCACCTGACAGGTGTGGCAGATCAAGAAGCTGATTAAACAGCATGATCATTACACACTTGCACCTTGTGCTTGGGACACTAAAATGCCACTCTAAAATGGTGCAGTTTTGTCACACAACAGAATGCCAAAGATGTCTCAAGTTTTGAGGGAGCGTGCAATTGACATGCTGACTCCAGAACTGTTGCCAGGTAATTTTATGTTCATTTCTCTACCATAAGCCACCTCCAACATCGTTCTCGAGAATTTGACAGTACGTGCAACTGGCCACAACTACAACCACGTCCAATCACGACAGTCCAGGACCTCCACATCCATCTTCTTCACCTGCGGAATCGCCTGAGACCAGCACCCGGACAGCTGATTAACAAACTGTGGGTTTGCACAACCAAAGGATTTCTGCACAAACTGTCAGAAACCGTCTTTGCAAAGCTCACCTGCGTGCTCGTCGTCCTCACCAGGGTCTTGACCTGACTGCTGTTCGGCTTCGTAACCGACTTCAGTGGGCAAATGCACACCTTCAATGGCCACTGGCACGCTGGAGAAGTGTGCTCTTCACATATTAATCGCGGTTTCAACTGTACTGGGCAGATGGCAGACAGCGTGTATGGCGTCGTGTGGGTGAGCGGTATGCTGATGTCAGCGTTGTGAACAGAGTGCCCCCTGGTGGTGGGGTTATGGTATGGGCAGGTATAAGCTGCGGACAACGGACACAATTGCATTTTATCGATGGCAATTTAAATGGACAGCGATACCGTTATGAGATCCTGAGGCCCATTGTCGTGCCATTCATCCACCGCCATCACCTCATGTTTCAGCATGATAATGCACGGACCCATGTCGCACGGATCTGTACACACTTCCTGGAAGCTGGAAATGTGCCTGTTCTTCCATGTCCTGCATACTCACCAGATACAGTGGGGAGAACAAGTATTTGATACACTGCCGATTTTGCAGGTTTTCCCACTTACAAAGCATTTAGAAGTCTGTAATTTGTATCATAGGTACTCTTCAACTGTGAGTGACGGAATCTAAAACAAATATCCAGAAAATCACATTGTATGATTTTTAAGTAATTAATTTGCATTTTATTGCATGACATAAGTATTTGATACATCAGAAAAGCAGAACTTAATATTTGGTACAGAAACCTTTGTTTGCAATTACAGAGATCATACGTTTCCTGTAGTTCTTGACCAAGTTTTCACACACTGCAGTAGGGATTTTGGCCCACTCCTCCATACAGATCCTTCAGGTTTCGGGGCTGTCGCTGGGCAATACGGACTTTCAGCTCCCTCCAAAGATTTTCTATTGGGTTCAGGTCTGGAGACTGGCTAGGCCACTCCAGGACCTTGAGATGCTTCTTACGGAGCCAATACTTAGTTGCCCTGGCTGTGTGTTTCGGGTCGTTGTCATGCTGGAAGACCCAGCCACGACCCATCTTCAATGCTCTTACTGAGGGAAGGATGTTGTTGGAAAAGATCTCGCGATACATGGCTCCATCCATCCTCCCCTCAATATGGTGCAGTCGTCCTGTCCCCTTTGCAGAAAAGCATCCCCAAAGAATGATGTTTCCACCTCCATGCTTCACGGTTGGGATGGTGTTCTTGGGGTTGTACTCATCCTTCTTCTTCCTCCAAACACGGCAAGTGGAGTTTAGACCAAAAAGCTCTATTTTTGTCTCATCAGACCACATGACCTTCTCCAATTCCTCCTCTGGATCATCCAGATGGTCATTGGCAAACTTCAGACGGGCCTGGACATGCGCTGGCTTGAGCAGGGGGACCTTGCGTGCGCTGCAGGATTTTAATACATGACGGCGTAGCGTGTTACTAATGGTTTCTTTGAGACTGTGGTCCCAGCTCTCTTCAGGTCATATACCAGGTCCTGCCGTGTAGTTCTGGGCTGATCCCTTACCTTCTTCATGATCATTGATGACCCACGAGGTGAGATCTTGCATGGTGCCCCAGACCGAGGGAGATTGACCGTCATATTGAACTTCTTCCATTTTCTAATAATTGCGCCAACAGTTGTTGCCTTCTCACCAAGCTGCTTGCCTATTGTCCTGTAGCCCATCCCAGCCTTGTGCAGGTCTACAATGTTATCCCTGATGTCCTTACACAGCTCTCTGGTCTTGGCCATTGTGGAGAGGTTGGAGTCTGTTTGATTGAGTGTGTGGACAGGTGTCTTTTACACAGGTAACGAGTTCAAACAGGTGCAGTTAATGCAGGTAATGAGTGGAGAACAGGAGGGCTTCTTAAAGAAAAACTAACAGGTCTGTGAGAGCCGGAATTCTTACTGGTTGGTAGGTGATCAAATACTTATGTCATGCTATAAAATGCAAATTAATTATTTAAAAATCATACAATGTGATTTTCTGGATTTTTGTTTTAGATTCCGTCTCTCACAGTTGAAGAGTACCTATGATAAAAATTACAGACCTCTACATGCTTTGTAAGTAGGAAAACCTGCAAAATCGGCAGTGTATCAAATACTTGTTCTCCCCACTGTATGTCGCCCATTGAGCATGATTGGGATACTCAGGATTGACGTGTACGACATTCTGTTCCAGTTCCTGCCAGTATCCAGAAACTTGAGGAGTGAGACAACTTTTTCCACATTTTGAATTTAAAATGGATTCGAATTTGATTTTGCGTCACTGATCTAAACACAAAACCCCATAATGTCAAAGTGGAATTATGTTTTTAGAAATGTTTACAAATTAATGTGCAAAATGTAAAACTTAAATGTCTTGAGTCAATAATTATCAATCCATTTGTTATGGCAAGCCTAAACAAAAATGTGCTTAACAAGTAGTACATAATAAGTTGCAACAGTGATTATAAAACAGTTACAGAGTTGAATGGCTGTGATAGGAGATAATTGATGATGGATCAACAACATTGTAGTTACTCCACAATACTAACCTAACTGAGGATGGATCAACAACATGGTAGTAACTCCACAATACTAACATAAATGACAGAGTGAAAAGAAAGAAGCCTGTAGAGAATATAAATATTCCAAAACATGCATCTTTTTGTTCTGTTTGCAATAAGGTACTGAAATAAAACTGCAAAAAATGTGTCAAAGAAATTAACTTTTTGTCCTCAATACAACAGCGTTATGTTAGGGTCAAATCCAACACAACACATCACTGAGTACCACTCTTCATATGTTCAAGCATTGTGTGGCTGCATCATGTTATGGGTATGCTTGTCATCGGCAAGGATGTTACAGTTTTGACTTAGATCAGCTTGAAAATCTATGCAAGACTTGAAAAAACTTGACAGAGCTTGAATCATTTTAAAAAGAATAATGTGCACATTTTGTTCAATCCAGGGTTTGCAAAGCTCTTAGAGACTTAGCCAGAAAGACCCACAGCTGTAATCAATACTTATATAATCAAGATACTGTATATTAGGGTTTAATTTTCCATTAATAACAAATTTAATAGTAGAGTTTTCAAAAAATGACAATTAAATTCATTTTATTCCCTTTTTGTAAAACAAAACAATTTGGATAAAGTTGAGGGGTGTAAATACTTTCTGAAGGCACTGTATACAGAGCAATGTTGTGATGTTGATGTTCGGAACATCAAACCGCAATAACATCGCATTATGGGATCGCAATACATATAGAATCGTGAGAATCACAATACATATTGTGTCGGCACCTAAGTATTGTGATAATATCGTATTGTGAGGTCCTACTAGCTAAGTGGCTAGCTTTAGGGTGTCCACCCACTCTGTCCAAAGTTGTTGAAAATGCGATTTTGTAACCTAATACATCTGTTAATCTATTTTAATCCCACTTTGTAACACAACAGATGTGAAAAAGGTCAAGGGGTGTGAATACTTTGTAAAGGCACTGTAGATGATGTTCCACTTTCCAAACGGCGTGGTACAACATTTTATTAAGATAGTCACAGGCCAAGATATAGTCATTTGGCGGAAGGTCTACGGTTCCCTATACACTAAACGCTGGGTTAAAAACAACCCAATTCGCTTTCTATCACAGTAAAAATGACTTATTTGACTCTTACCACAGATAACATTTGGTCCCAGTCTAAAAAGAGTGAAACATACTCTCACAACGGAGTATGTTTTTCAGAGTTGTATATTAGTGTTGATATTTAACTCTGCGCTGTTGTTCAGTATTCTAGAGTTATTATATAGAGTAATGTATACTCTCAATATAATCACAAGAGTTAATCTCCTATGTAGTTAAAATCAACATTTGGTCCCATTTGAGGTGTAAAGGTGCAAAGTCTGATTTACATATATCATAATGTGTCATATTATGGTGGATTGCAATATGACATGCAATCTCTAGTGTTATCCATTTAACAGGGAACAGGGGCAGACTGGGACCAGAAGCCGGCTCTGGCCTTTCTAACAAACCAGCCCATTTATTTTCTTGAGGCACCTTCACTGGACAATTTTTGTCTTAAACCCCCCATTATTAGACAGAAGTTTAATCCTCCAGAAAAGACAGAACAAGTAATGCAACACATATTGTGGTTAAACTCAAATATACTAGTTGATATAGAAATACATATATATATATATATATTTTAAGTATAATCTATGTAAATTATATATAAATAAGACTGTTTGAGTTATGTCACACATGCAGCTAACAAGAATATATTGAAATGTCTGCTCTACCCAGAATAACAACCAACTGATTGCAGAATTACCGTAAAAAATAGGCAAGTGGAAGGGGGGGAAAGTAAGGAACTTGTCTCTCGGCCCTGCATTAAAGACCTGCATTAAACAAATATACCAGTTCCATTTAAGTATACCAGTGCCATATAGATTGCAAAATAGTTGGGAAGAGACTTTCACCGATTCCATGGCACATGGTTTATGAACTGATACGCAAAACAGCGCCTTTGAAAACTTTTAACTGTTCAATTTAAATTATTATACAAAATTCTTAGATTAATAGAATGTTATATACAGTATATGGGGGATACAACCATCCCAGCTCTGCAGACTATGTTTGCGAAGAGGCCGAATCATTAGATCATTTGTTTTGGTACTGTCCATATGTAGCTTGTTTTTGGTCGCAGGTCCAGGAATGGCTGAAGCAGTGCAACATTTACCTGCAACATTAATAGGTTGTAGTCTGCCATAAAACCTAAAAACAAGAAAAAGAAGAATAAGAAGAAGAAGAAGAAGAAGAAGGAGAAGAAGGAGAAGAAGAAGAAGGAGAAGGAGAAGGAGAAGAAGAAGGAGAAGAAGAAGGAGAAGAGAGTGCAAGAGAAAATAATCAGTGTTTCAAGCAGTAGTTTTCCCAAGCTACCCTAGTAACGTTAGATAGATAGATAGATAGGTACTTTATTGATTCCCCTGGGGGGAAATTTCATAGCTAGCTTGTGTTATACAACAGGTGTGTCTAATCCTGGATGCTGATTAGTTAATACTGTATTCCAGCCGGTCTATTCCACAAGTTACCACCGGCTAAATCTATTACGTTGAAATGCCTATTTACTCTGTTCCATCTGACTGACCAATCCACTGTCTCATCAGCCCAGCCAGGTAATTTATAAACTATATCTCCACTATAAAAAGCATCTAGACATTATCTCACATTTCTTTTAGACTAACATTTAGTTTACAACAGCAGTGATTCGCAATGACCTTGCTGTCTGTCTCTCGACATTTGCAACATTGTTTCAATATTATTATAGCTTTTATATTATAGCTTTTCTCAGCCAATCGAAACCAAAGAAAAACACCAGATCCAACTAGTTTTCTGTCATTCTGCCTTCAGTTTGAAGGGATTGTGTTAGCTGTGCAGTTGACTATCTCTTTTGAACAGTGGCCTGACAAGAGAGCAAATGTTCTATACCATCATTAGCTCATTGTTATGGATGTATACTCAAAGAATCTCTATAAAACAGTTTAAACAAACGCAAATGCAGTTACTTTGCTGTTACTGGTTGTCTAGTGTTCTCTATGGGTGTTATGGTCAGGACCTGACAGGGGTTGTCTAGTGTTCTCTATGGGTGTTAGGTCAGGGCCTGGCAGGGGTTGTCTAGTGTTCTCTATGGGTGTTAGGTCAGGGCCTGGCAGGGGTTGTCTAGTGTTCTCTATGGGTGTTATGGTCAGGACCTGACAGGGGTTGTCTAGTGTTCTCTATGGGTGTTATGGTCAGGACCTGACAGGGGTTGTCTAGTGTTCTCTATGGGTGTTATGGTCAGGGCCTGGCAGGGGTTGTCTAGTGTTCTCTATGGGTGTTATGGTCAGGGCCTGGCAGGGGTTGTCTAGTGTTCTCTATGGTATTATGGTCAGGGCCTGGTAGGGGTTGTCTAGTGTTCTCTATGGGTGTTATGGTCAGGGCCTGGCAGGGGTTGTCTAGTGTTCTCTATGGGTGTTATGGTCAGGGCCTGGCAGGGGTTGTCTAGTGTTCTCTATGGGTGTTAGGTCAGGGCCTGGCAGGGGTTGTCTAGTGTTCTCTATGGGTGTTATGGTCAGGGCCTGGCAGGGGTTGTCTAGTGTTCTCTATGGGTGTTATGGTCAGGACCTGACAGGGGTTGTCTAGTGTTCTCTATGGGTGTTAGGTCAGGGCCTGGCAGGGGTTGTCTAGTGTTCTCTATGGGTGTTATGGTCAGGGCCTGGCAGGGGTTGTCTAGTGTTCTCTATGGGTGTTATGGTCAGGGCCTGGCAGGGGTTGTCTAGTGTTCTCTATGGGTGTTAGGTCAGGGCCTGGCAGGGGTTGTCTAGTGTTCTCTATGGGTGTTATGGTCAGGGCCTGGCAGGGGTTGTCTAGTGTTCTCTATGGGTGTTATGGTCAGGGCCTGGCAGGGGTTGTCTAGTGTTCTCTATGGGTGTTAGGTCAGGGCCTGGCAGGGGTTGTCTAGTGTTCTCTATGGGTGTTATGGTCAGGGCCTGGCAGGGGTTGTCTAGAGTTCTCTATGGGTGTTAGGTCAGGGCCTGGCAGGGGTTGTCTAGTGTTCTCTATGGGTGTTATGGTCAGGGCCTGGCAGGGGTTGTCTAGTGTTCTCTATGGGTGTTATGGTCAGGGCCTGGCAGGGGTTGTCTAGTGTTCTCTATGGGTGTTATGGTCAGGACCTGACAGGGGTTGTCTAGTGTTCTCTATGGTATTATGGTCAGGACCTGACAGGGGTTGTCTAGTGTTCTCTATGGGTGTTATGGTCATGCAAATATTAACTTACCTGTACATTTAACTGTATATTTACCTGTACAGTGAATTTAACCATGCAAATATTAACTTACCTTTAAATGTAACTGTATATTTACCTGTACAGTTAATTTAACCATGCAAATATTAACTTACCTGTACATTTAACTGTATATTTACCTGTACAGTTAATTTAACCATGCAAATATTAACTTACCTGTAAATGTAACTGTATATTTACCTGTACAGTTAATTTAACCATGCAAATATTAACTTACCTGTAAATTTAACTGTATATTTACCTGTACAGTTAATTTAACCATGCAAATATTAACTTACCTGTAAATTTAACTGTATATTTACCTGTACAGTTAATTTAACCATGCAAATATTAACTTACCTGTACATTTAACCAGTCTGTATATTAATTAAACTATTATTACCCTCACTTATATCATACACATTTTTAGCTATTTAAGTATTTCTCTGCCATCGACCTGTATAGTATAGTTAACCATCGACCTGTATAGTATAGTTAACCATCGACCTGTATAGTATAGTTAACCATCGACCTGTATAGTATAGTTAACCATTGACCTGTATAGTATAGTTAACCATCGACCTGTATAGTATAGTTATCCATCGACCTGTATAGTTAACCATCGACCTGTATAGTATAGTTAACCATCGACCTGTATAGTATAGTTAACCATCGACCTGTATATTTAACCATCGACTTGTATAGTATAGTTAACCATCGACCTGTATAGTTAACCATCAACCTGTATAGTATAGTTAACCATCGACCTGTATAGTATAGTTAACCATCAACCTGTATAGTATAGTTAACCATCGACCTGTATAGTATATTTAACCATCGACCTGTATAGTTAACCATGCAAAATTTTTATATTTTATTCATTTATATCAACTTTTAAAAAAATGTTTCACCTAACACTCTATAACAATGTATGGTGTACATATTCAGTCATTCACTCATACTATCCAATGCCTTTTTATAGCTTTTTGCACTCTAACATTCTTGTATTTTAATACTTTTTCATACTGCCACACTATGTATCATTTTGTGTATTTCGTTCTGGCATTTTGCACCTGCTCTGTGTTTTTTCGTAGCTGCTTGACAAATAAATTTCCCCCCGTGATCAATAAAGTATCTGCCTACCTACCTACCTACCTACCTACGCCCTCGAAGCCTGTGTTTAGAGGAAGTATTGGCACGGTTTGCAGGCCCTCAACTTAATCTCAGGCATAACAACAACTGTGCCAATATATCCTCCAAACACTGGCTTCTCAGGTATTATAACTTAATTGTAGTAGTGTGACAATATTAGCTGTGTTTTGGTCCATCTGAAGGCATAGATCCCATAGTCACGGTTCACCACCGCATGCTGGGTTGACCTAGCAGCTGCACTGTACAAAACTTCCTGTTGTTTTTACAGTAACTTACTGGCAGCCAGTTACCTGTAAGTTACTGTACAGTAATGTACTGTTAAACCAAAGTTTCTTAGTAACATACTGTACTGTATTATACAGTAACTTGAAGGTAACTGGCTGCCAGTAAATGACAGTAAAAACAAAATGATTTTATTTAGGTTATTTTCAGGAGGTGTGGCTCATTAGGAGCTTGGCTTTCCGATATATTTTATTGGCCACCCGTGAGAGTAAACATCATTCCTGTTCATCATTTAAATTTTACATACCGCAATCAAAATGTTGCCAATTTTTACACATTCTTCAATTTATTTATTACATAAGGGATTCCACCTTATTTTATTCTAACAATGGAATTTAGGTATGCTTTTAGGAAACTAATACACTAATACACTGTCTTAATCCTCATTGAAACTACAAAAATGTCTGTTTGACCTTAACATGGAATAACTATACAACAGAACACAGAAACAGGAATGCAATTTACTCTCATTGGTGGCTAAAAATAACTATTTTAAGCCATGCCCCAACTAAACTACGCCTCCAGTATTCTGATCTGAGTCTGACCCGCTGGGTCATAAGTATCTCAACAACCCAGAATTTTTTAGTGTAGTAGCCAAACTTAATTTAGACTTGAAGAAGGAAAGGAAATGTGAGGACTTGCCATGAGAACAGTAATTAATACTGCTCCACAACTAGATAGCCTATCCTTACCCCCTTGTTCGTTTTGAACATCATAAATAAGATGACCCGGGGAATGTGTCGAGAGGGGATAGAGGGGGCGAGCAGCGGCTGGCGGGGTCGCCATCCATCACGTCTCCTTTGGCCAGTAAGCGTTCGAGTTGGACAACAGGCAGTGGAGGGCCAAGAAATCCGAGCTGTGGTAAGACAAACAAGCTCCTTCCAAAATAACAATGCACTCCTGTGACACTCACAACCCACCGCCCGTTGCAATTCAATAGTGCTGCATTCTGACATTGTAATGTGCAGCAGGGTTATTGTGTTACTTTGGCTTGCAGTTTGAACTTGGCGGGCTGTTCTTGGGGGGGGGGGGGTGCACTCGTGTTGCATTGTCTCTACGATTTGCCATAAAAGACAAGCTTTCGCTGGAGTTGAAATGTAACCAATACTAGAACATTCTCATTATTCTCTGACCTGCTTCAGAATGCGTAGGCATATCTTCAGAAGTGGCCTATATCAGAGAACCTAAATGGAACAGCTGTAACAGCCAGTAAGTGTAACTGTCAGTTCACCAAGCTTGGGAGTTGATTTGTTATAGCCTAGCCCCCTTCACTTGTCTTCTGCACCAATCAAAATATGAGCTTTTGTTACGAGAAGGACAAACAAAGTGTAATGTCAAAACGTATTAAGGGCAGGATCCATAGCTCTGACTCTAGACTAGAAACACCCCCAATAGTTGTACACAAATTAGTGCTTTTGAAGAGAAAGTGTAACGTCATTCATAATATCTCATCTGTCAGTAAAATATAATTTTCTGTCAAAGAAGGAAACAGCCTTGAGCAGAACTCTGTGCCCTGTGCTAGACCCCAGCTTTTTTAACACTATGTGCCCAAATAATTATCAGCAACTCATGAATATCAGTGCTGGGGTAGCAATAACATTGGTTTGAAAATGTAACATTTATTTGAGAATTGATTTGGTATGGTCCTCTGAACCTGTATTTTTAGAAGACTTGCCTAAGTCGTAAACAATGGTTGTCACACAAACATATATTCAGTGTTGCATTTTCAGTCATTTAGCAGACGCTCTTATCCAGATCAACTTAAAGTTAGTCACATGTTCATACTTTTCTTTTCTTTGTTCCAGTCCCCCGTGGGAATCAAACCCACAACCCTGCCGTTGCAAGTGCTCTACCATCTGAGCTACACGGGAAAGTATTCAGACCCCTTGACTTTTTCCACATTTTGTTACATTACAGCCTTGTTCTAAAATGGATTAAATTGTTGTTGTTTTTTTTCAATACCCCGTAATGACAAAGCAACATTTTGATTTTAGAAATGTGTGCAATTTTATAATAAAAAAATAAGAAAATAATACATTTACATAAGTATTGAGACACTTTGCTATGAGACACAAAATTGAGCTCAGGTGCTTCCTGTTTCCATTGATCATCCTTGAGATGTTTCTACAACTTCAATTGATTGGACATGATTTGGAAAGGCACACACCTGTCTATATAAGGTCCCACAGTTGACAGCGTGTGTAAGAGTAAAAACCAAGCAATGAGGTTGAAGGAACTGTTCGTAGAGCTCCGAGACAGGATTGTGTCGAGGTACAGATCTGAGGAAGGGTACCAAAAAATGTCTGCAGTATTGAAGGTCCCCAAGAACACAGTGGCCTCCATCATTCTTAAATGGAACAAGTTTTGGAACCATCAGGACTTTTCCTAGAGCTGGCCGCCTGGCCAAACTAAGCAAATTGGGGAGAAGGGCCTTGGTCAGGGAGGTGAACAAGAACCCAATGGTCACTCTGAGTCAGCTCCACAGTTTTTCTGTGGAGATGGGAGAACCTTCTCTGCACCACTTTACCAATCAGGCCTTTATGGTAGAGTGGCCAGACGGAAGACACTCCTCAGTAAAAGGAATATGACAGCCCACTTGGAGTTTGCCAAAAGGCACATAAAGGACTCTCAGATCATGAGAAACAAGATTTGATCTGGTCTGGTCTGATGAAACCAAGATTGAACTCTTTGGCCTGAATGCCACATCTGGAACAAACCTGGCACCATCCCTAGGGTGAATCATGGTGGTGGCAGCATCATGCTGTGCGGATGTTTGTCAGCAACAGGAACTGGGAGACTAGTCAGGATCAAGGGAAAGATGAACGGAGCAAAGTACTGCAATATCCTTGATGAAAATCTGCTCCAGAGCAAAAATTCACCTTCCAACAGGACAACGACCCTAAGCACACAGCCAAGACAACGCAGGATTGGCTTCGGGACAAGTCTCTAAATGTCCTTGAGTGGCCCATTCAGGGCCCGGACATGAACCCAATCGAACATCTCTGGAGAGACCTGAAAATAGCTGTGCAGCAATGCTCCCCATCCAACCTGACAGAGCTTGAGAGGATCTGCAGAAAAGAATGTGAGAAACTCCCCAAATACAGGTGTGCCAAGCTTGAAGAAGACTCAAGGCTGTAATCGCTGCCAAAGGTGCTTCAACAAAGTACTGAGTAAAGGGTCCAAATAGTTACAGTGGGGAGAACAAGTATTTGATACACTGCCGATTTTGCAGGTTTTCCCACTTACAAAGCATGTAGAAGTCTGTAATTTTTATCATAGGTACTCTTCAACTGTGAGTGACGGAATCTAAAACAAAAATCCAGAAAATCACATTGTATGATTTTTAAGTAATTAATTAGCATTTTATTGCATGACATAAGTATTTGATACATCAGAAAAGCAGAACTTAATATTTGGTACAGAAACCTTTGTTTGCAATTACAGAGATCATACGTTTCCTGTAGTTCTTGACCAGGTTTTCACACACTGCAGCAGGGATTTTGGCCCACTCCTCCATACAGATCCTTCAGGTTTCGGGGCTGTCGCTGGGCAATACAGACTTTCAGCTCCCTCCAAAGATGTTCTATTGGGTTCAGGTCTGGAGACTGGCTAGGCCACTCCAGGTCCTTGAGATGCTTCTTACAGAGCCAGTCCTTAATTGCCCTGGCTGTGTGTTTCGGGTCGTTGTCATGCTGGAAGACCCTGCCACTACCCATCTTCAATGCTCTTACTTAGGGAAGGAGGTTGTTGGCCAAGATCTCGCGATACATGGCCCCATCCATCCTCCCCTCAATATGGTGCAGTCGTCCTGTCCCCTTTGCAGAAAAGCATCCCCAAAGAATGATGTTTCCACCTCCATGCTTCACGGTTGGGATGGTGTTCTTGGGGTTGTACTCATCCTTCTTCTTCTTCCTCCAAACACGGCGAGTGGAGTTTAGACCAAAAAGCTCTATTTTTGTCTCATCAGACCACATGACCTTCTCCCATTCCTCCTCTGGATCATCCAGATGGTCATTGGCAAACTTCAGACGGGCCTGGACATGCGCTGGCTTGAGCAGGGGGACCTTGCGTGCACTGCAGGATTTTAATCCATGACGGCGTAGTGTGTTACTAATGGTTTTCTTTGAGACTGTGGTCCCAGCTCTCTTCAGGTCATTGACCAGGTCCTGCCGTATAGTTCTAGGCTGATCCCTCACCTTCCTCATGATCATTGATGCCCCACGAGGTGAGATCTTGCATGGTGCCCCAGACCAAGGGAGATTGACCGTCATCTTGAACTTCTTCCATTTTCTAATAATTGCGCCAACAGTTGTTGCCTTCTCACCAAGCTGCTTGCCTATTGTCCTGTAGCCCATCCCAGCCTTGTGCAGGTCTACAATTTTATCCCTGATGTCCTTACACAGCTCTCTGGTCTTGGCCATTGTGGAGAGGTTGGAGTCTGTTTGATTGAGTGTGTGGACAGGTGTCTTTTATACAGGTAACGAGTTCAAACAGGTGCAGTTAATACAGGTAATGAGTGGAGAACAGGAGGGCTTCTTAAAGAAAAACTAACAGGTCTGTGAGAGCCGGAATTCTTACTGGTTGGTAGGTGATCAAATACTTATGTCATGCAATAAAATACAAATTAATTATTTAAAAATCATACAATGTGATTTTCTGGATTTTTGTTTTAGTTTCCGTCTCTCACAGTTGAAGTGTACCTATGATAAAAATTACAGACCTCTACATGCTTTGTAAGTAAGAAAACCTGCAAAATCAGCAGTGTATCATATACTTGTTCTCCCCACTGTAGGTAAATGCCTTATTTCAGTAGTTTATTTATTTTTTTTTTTTTAATAATAAAAAAGGGGTCTGAATACTTTCCGAATGCACTGTATTCATCACTCAGTGGGTGTTTCCTCGCTCAGTGGGCTTTTCACTCTGCTAACTCCCTTACTTTCTCTGTTGTTTGTGTAGATGCATTTTGGTGTGTGCAATGTCTGTAGAATTGTTTATCTGATTGTGTGTATGCGTGGGCATACGTATGAAGCCTACATGCATGTGTGTGCAATGGATGTATGTGTGTATGTAGTAGCGGGGGTAGTTTAGGGTCCCTGGGAGCCTGGCTGCTGACGTTCCTCCAGCTGCTCTCTGCAGCCCCTAGATTTACAGGTGCCAATGACCTTTTCATCAGAGGAAGTCTACTCAGCCGGCTGGTTGGCTGGCTGTCCCCCAAAACTTCTTCTTCTGAAAGCCAGGGATCTTTTGATGGCTCCATCTTGTAGGCCGGAAGGGCAGCCATGCAGGAGGCCAGCCAACCACCAGCCTGTGTTTAATTCCCCAGACCTGGGTCGCGTTCATTATGGCACAGTGTAGACAATTGCAAAACATTTAACTGCATCTTATGAAGGCTTCATAAAATACAGTTATAGATGGTGTTTGACCCATTTATGCAGTGCATATGAAACATATATGAATGCTTTATGAAGCCTTTGTAAGATGCACTTCAAATAAAAAGCGACCATGTTTGGTCCCGGAAAACGTAGACAAGCTTTCTTAGTGGATAAATTCAAGTAGTCCCTCCCTTTTTAAGTCAGTTTTCTCCCATTTTGTGCCTAATGAACACGACTCTGTACTTGGTTAGACTTTATAACATTTATTGTCATGACCGTGGAGGCAGCTCTGCAGAGTGGTCAGTAGCTGGCACAGCCACAAAGTCAGTACTGGAGGCAGCTCTGCAGAGTGGTCAGTAGCTGGCACAGCCACAAAGTCAGTACTGGAGGCAGCTCTGCAGAGTGGTCACTAGCTGGCACAGCCACAAAAGTCAGTACTGGAGGCAGTCCTGCAGAGTGGTCAGTAGCTGGCACAGCCACAAAAGTCAGTACTGGAGGCAGCTCTGCAGAGTGGTCACTAGCTGGCACAGCCACAAAGTCAGTACTGGAGGCAGCTCTGCAGAGTGGTCAGTAGCTGGCACAGCCACAAAGTCAGTACTGGAGACAGCTCTGCAGAGTGGTCACTAGCTGGCACAGCCACAAAGTCAGTACTGGAGGCAGCTCTGCAGAGTGGTCACTAGCTGGCACAGCCACAAAGTCAGTACTGGAGACAGCTCTGCAGAGTGGTCACTAGCTGGCACAGCCAAAAAGTCAGTACTGGAGGCAGTTCTGCAGAGTGGTCACTAGCTGGCACAGCCACAAAGTCAGTACTGGAGGCAGCTCTGCAGAGTGGTCACTAGCTGGGACAGTCACAAAGTCAGTACTGGAGGCAGCTCTGCAGAGTGGTCAGTAGCTGTTACACACACAAAGTCAGTACTGGAGGCAGCTCTGCAGAGTGGTCACTAGCTGGCACAGCCACAAAGTCAGTACTGGAGACAGCTCTGCAGAGTGGTCACTAGCTGGCACAGCCACAAAGTCAGTACTGGAGGCAGCTCTGCAGAGTGGTCACTAGCTGGCACAGCCACAAAGTCAGTACTGGAGGCAGCTCTGCAGAGTGGTCACTAGCTGGGACAGTCACAAAGTCAGTACTGGAGGCAGCTCTGCAGAGTGGTCAGTAGCTGTTACACACACAAAGTCAGTACTGGAGGCAGCTCTGCAGAGTGGTCCCTAGTTGGCACAGCCACAAAGTCAGTACTGGAGGCAGCTCTGCAGAGTGGTCACTAGCTGGCACAGCCACAAAGTCAGCACTGGAGGCAGCTCTGCAGAGTGGTCACTAGCTGGCACAGCCACAAAGTCAGTACTGAAGGCAGCTCTGCAGAGTGGTCACTAGCTGGCACAGCCACAAAGTCATAACATTTGATTTTAATGTCTAACCCTACCTTTGCATTTCTACCAAAAAGCAAATTTTTGTTTTCATAAATTTTTACAGTTACGGAACTCAGTCAGTTCTGCCTCCAGGTCTAGATTCATGACAATAAACCTCAACCTGCCTTTAGCAAGGGTCTGTTCTGTTTCGACGTAGCTTTCAGGCCTCAACAAACTGGACTGGGGTCTGGATCAACAACATTTATAGTTGATTTGTAAAACTATCATGGAGCGGTTATTCTGAGAAGCGTTCATGCTTGGAGCCTGGGGTTAAGATGCTATATGGTGTATCTGATGTGATTGTGAATTAATATGTCCTGTAATTTAAATACAGCAGGTACACAGGTAGGTTGAATTAAAACGACAAGCAGAGTTTATAATTGAATCAAAGTATTTCCCCTCTAAACACATTTTTAATTGATGGTCAGTGACATAGACAGTATGTAGTCATATTTTTCAGAATACATAATTGAGACATATTGGCAATCTTTGTAACTTCAGTTGGTTGCAACAAAACATTCTGAAATGTGTAATTTCGTTGCTACCCCTAATATTGATTTTGTTGTCTGAATTTTGAAGAGAATCACTATGAATGTTTTCCTACTGTTCAAGCTTTTGCATTATTTTTCTAAGGAGAAGCTCCTATAGGTGTTCCCTCTTGTTACCAAAAGTTTATCAACCAGGTATGTCAGTTTTGTAACATACAGTATGTCAATGGATTGGCCCACTAGTGTGATTTTAATTCACATTAAATAACATTAAAGGAATAGTTAAGTGTTTTTGCATATTTAAATCTTTGTTACCTTACCTTGAAACAGAGGAGTGACTGCAATCACTGGACTATCAATTTAAACATCACAACACTGACAACAATATATTAGGTGTAAGTTCTCACAAAATAACTCAAACACGGTTGAGTTTTTAACATGTTTTATCACATAGATTAGTGTAAATAGCTTCCTCTAATAGGCAAAGCCAATTACACCTTAATGTTTGTAATAATGAACTCATGAACCCAGCTCTATTGGAAAAGCTTGAGAGATCACAATCAATAGAAATGGACTTGGAAGTCATTGGGGAATGAGTTGTGTTCAGAACCAGATTCACAGCTCCAAAGCCTCTGCAAAGTCTTATTTATTTGCATGTCAATGGAACTCCATCTCACCTGACCGTTTGGCCCAAAGTGCTTATTTAGCAAGGAGTGATATTAGAAGATGGGGGGAAAAACTACACTCCTAGAAAAAAGGTGCTAAGTAGAACCATACAGGGTTCTTCTGTTTGTCCCCATAGGGGAACCCTTTTTGATGCTAGGTAGAACATTTTGCAGGATTCTTCAAAGAACCCCCTGTATACAGTGCCTTCGGAAAGTATTCAGACCCCTTTATTTTTTCAACATGGATTTCAAAAAGAAAACCTCAACACAATACCCCATAACGACGAAGCAAAAATGTTTGCAACAGAAATACCTTATTTACATAAGTATTCAGACCCTTTGCTATGAGATTCGTAATTGATCTCAGTTGATTCCTCTTTCCATCGATCATCCTTGAGATGTTTCAACAAATTGATTGGAGTCCAACAGTGGTAAATTCAATTGATTGGACATGATTTGGAAAGGCACACACCTGTCTATATAAGGTCCCACAGTTGACAGTGCATGTCAGAGCAAAAACCAAGCCATGAGGTCAAAAGAGGAACTGCAGAGCTCTAGAGTTCCTCTGTGGAGATGGGAGAACCTTCCAGAAGGACAACCATCTCTGCAGCACTCCACCAATCAGGCCTTTATGGTAGAGTGCCCAGACGGAAGCCACTCCTCAGTAAAAGGCATATGACAGCCCACTTGGAGTTTGTCAAAAGTCACCTAAAGACTCTCAGACCATGAGAAACGAGATTCTTTGGTCTGATGAAACCAAGATTGAACTCTTTGGCCTGAATGCCAAGCGTCACACCTCGAGGAAACCTGGCACCATTCCTACTGTGAAGCATGGTGGTGGCAGCATCATGCTGTGGGGATGATTTTCAGCGGCAGGGACTAGGAGACTAGTCAGGATCGAGGGAAAGCTGAACGGAGCAAAGTACAGCAAAGATCCTTGATGAAAACCTGCTCCAGAGCGCTCAGGACATCAGACTGGGGCGAAGGTTCACCTTCCAACAGGATAACGACCCTAAGCACACAGCCAAGACAACACGGGAGTGGCTTCGGGACAAGTCTCTGAATGTCCTTGTGTGACCCAACCAGAACCCGGATTTGAACCCGATCTAACATCTCTGGAGAGACCTGAAAATAGCTGTGCAGCGACGCTCCCCATCCAAACTGACAAAGCTTGAGAGGATCTGCAGAGAAGAATGGGAGAAACTCCCCAAATACAGGTGTGCCAAGCTCATATCCAAGAAGACTCAAGGCTGTAATCACTGCCAAAGGTGCTTCAACAAAGTACTGAGTAAATGGTCTGAATACTTATGTAAATGAAATATTTTTGTGTCAAGTTGGCTGGATGTCCTTTGGGTGGTGGACCATTCTTGATAGACATGGGAAACCCAGCAGCCCAACAGTATTGCAGTTCTTGACACACTTAAACCGGTGCACCTGGCAGCTAATGGAATATTCAACAAGTGGAATTGTTAATCACCCACAACCTACTGTACATTCAGAATGACTGCCAGGGAAGATTGAATACTAATTTAAACTGTAATAACCATCTCAGTAACAGGTACAATAAATCAGATTAATAACACATTGGATTAGTTTAGAAAACTGTATGTTATTTGTCTTCGTGTAGCATAAAATTAATCAACCAATCAATGTACTGTTTCTGCAAAAACACAGATATTACAGTAAAGCAAACAATTCTGAAAATGTCCCTGCAATAGAGCATGCTGGGAAATATTATATATGGTACTATGTAGAACTCTTCTTGCTTTCCAAAGGATTCCTTCTTGCCTTCCAAAGAATCATCAATGAACCCAAAAAGGGTAGAACCCTTTCTAAGAGTGTAGCTCTTTAAGATGGACAACAATTTACAAATGTTTTGAACACAAACTCGTGCTAATTGCAAATAATGAATCTATGTTATCTAGTCCTATCTGCACACCGCACATAATATCGCTATGAGCCGGTATGGATGGACCCCTTGGGGGGCATTTGGGGCTCTCTGGGAGCACTGGGGCTGAATGAACTGAATCGCACCATCATCATCATGTGAGAGTCGAAGAAGAACTGTACGCGACCTGGAACGAGAGCGAGAACATTTCCAACCTTTCATTCAGATGGGTTCAAAGTCCACTGAGCCCGGTGTCCATTAAGGAAAATGTATTTGAGGACTATCTTAACACTATTAAAAAAAGAGTCATGTGATTATAAGTCACATCTGTATTTGAGAGTAAACATCAGCTCCCGTATTACTGGACATACGGTATCATATTGTTTTTGCATATTATTAAGCCATTGGAGGAGAGATTTTTCAATGAGATGTTGATGTAGATACTGTATAGAACAGATATTATCTGTTTTTGTGGCAACAGAGCAACCAAGCTTCCGAAAAAACACACTAAAGAGATTTCTACTCTCTTAAACATACTTTTGTGCCAAGGCTTGCAAACGTAGCACTGTCATGTGCCTTTTATTGGTGGAGTGCTGCAGAGATGGTTGTCCTTCTGGAAGGGGTTCTTGGTCATCTCCCTGACCAAGGCCTTTCTCCCCTGATTGCTCTGTTTGGCCGGGCGGCCAGCTCTAGGAAGATTCTATGTGGTTCCAAATTTCTTCCATTTAAGAATGACCGTTTTCTTGGGGACTTTCAATGCTGCAGACATTTTTTGGAACCCTTCCCCAGATCTGTGCCTCGACACAATCCTGTCTCAGCGCTCTACAGACAATTCCTTCCTCCTTATGGCTTGGTTATTCCTCTGACATGCACTGTCAATTGTGGGACCTTATATATGTTACGCGGCGTGTGAAGGGAACGAGGTGCAGAGCGATAGTTGCCACCAAACCTGTTTCTTCACGTTTGCAAAACAATAAACAGATAACCAAAAGGGTCGCCACGTGAACTATTGCGCAACAGGCACATATAATGATCCACAGGTGGAGGACATCAAACATAAATAGCATCCCCAATTAGAGACAACTAGAGACAGCTGCCTCTAATTGGGGATCAACCACAATAACCCAGAGTTACCAATAGAAAACTCTATTGTCAGGTCCTGACTGTGGTCTGTCGACTCCATAGTGGAGTCAAGAGACCTGGTCTTAGTCAGAACCTGACAATATAGACAGGTGTGTGCCTTTCCAAATCATGTCCAATCAATTGAATTTACCACAGGTGGACTCCAATCAAGTTGTGGAAACAGGAAGCACCTGAGATCAATTTAGAGTCTCATAGCAAAGTGTCTGAATACTTATGTAAATAAGGTGTTTCTGTTTTTTATTTTTAATACTATTGCAAATTACTATTTATTATGCTAAATGCGTTTTTTGGCAGAAATGCCTTCTGGAGAATTTGAACTTTCATGTGCCTTAATCACAAACTTGTGTGCCATCTGTAAATGATTAATTAAACAATAAAATAACAATAAAATGACGGGCCTAGTTGGTTTAGCCACGGAAAATGACGGGAACCTGAGATAATGAATGGGCTGGACATGCTGACAGATGAGTTCGGAGTGGTTTGCCATGTAGCACCTCTGACTCATTTTCATTGAACCAGAGTCTTCTGATGACAGTGATGGGAAAGAAAATGCAATCAACCATGTTGCTGTCATAGAAGAAGTAATCAGAGGAATGGATGCAGAGTATGAGAAGGAGATTAATACAATTATGTCGTTTGATTGCAAATGCAGAGGGAGTCGGAAAGAGAACACAGAAGGCTGTTGTATAAAACACATGTCTCAATCATACAATGAAATGTATTCATAAAGCCCTTTTACATCAGCCGATGTCACAAAGTGCTATACAGAAACCCAGCCTAAATCCCCAAACAGCAAGCAATGCAGATGTAGAAGAACGGTGGCTAGGAAAAACTCCCTAGAAAGGAAAAACCTAGGAAGAAACCTAGAGAGGAACCAGGCTCTGAGCGGTGGCCAGTCCCCTTCTGGCTGTGCCGGGTGGAGATTATAACAATTCATGGCCATTAAGGCCAGATTTTTCTCCAAGAAGTTCAAACGTTCATAGATGACCAGCAGGGTGAAATAATAATCACAGTGGTTGTAGAGGTTGCAACAGGTAAGTACATCAGGAGTAAATGTCACTTGGCTTTTCATAGCCGGCATTTAGATGTTGAAATAGCAGGTGCGGTGGAGAGAGAGAGAGTTGAAAATAGCACGTGGCACGTCCAATAAACAGGTCAGGGTTCCATAACCGCAGGCAGAAGAGTTGAAACTGGAGCAGCAGCACAACCAGGTGGACTGGGGACAGCTAGGAGTCATCAGGCCAGGTAGTCCTGAGGCATAGTCCTAGGGCTCAGGTCCTCCGGGAGAAGAGGGAGAGAGGGAGAGAGAGAGAATTAGAGGGAGCATACTTAAATTCACACAGGACACTGGATATTACAAACTGACCCTAGGCCCCCGGCGCATAGACTATTGCAGCATAGATACTGGAGGCTGAGACGGGGGGGTCGGGAGACACTGTGACTCCGTCCGACAATACCCCCGGACAGGGCCAACCAGACAGGATATAACCCCACCCACTTTGCCAAAGCACAGCCCCAACACCACCAGAGGGATATCAACAGATCACCAACCTATTACCCTGAGACAAGGCAGAGTATAGCCCACAAATGTCCCCTCCACTGCACGAGTACGAGGGGGCGACAATACGGACAGGAAAATCACGTCAATGACTCAACCCACGCACCCCTCCTAGGGACGGCATGGAGAGCACCAGTAAGCCATTGACTCAGCCCCCGTAATAGGGTCAGAGGCAGAGAACCCCAAAATAGAGATGAGAATAAGCCAAGGCAGAGACAGCAAGGGTGGTTCGTCGCTCCAGAGCCTTGCCGTTCACCCTTGCACCCCTGGGCCAGACTACACTCAATCATAGGACATACTGAAGAGATGAGTCTTCAGTAAAGACTTAAAGGTCGAGACGGAGTCTGTGTCTCTCACATGGATAGACAGACCATTCCATAAATATGGAGCTCTATAGGAGAAAGCCCTGCCTCCAGCTGTTTGCTTAGAAATTCTAGGGACAATAAGGAGGCCTGTGTCTTGTGACCGGAGAGTACGTATAGGTATGTACAGCAGGACCAAATTGGAGAGATAGGTAGGAGCAAGCCCATGTAAAGCTTTGTAGGTTAGCAGTAAAACCTTGAACTCAGCCCTAGCCTTAACAGGAAGCCAGTGTAGAGAGGCTAGCACGGGAGTAATATGATCAAATCTTTTGGTTCTAGTCAAGATTCTAGCAGCCGTGTTTAGCACTAAAGTTTATTTAGTGCTTTATCCGGGTAGCCGGAGAGTAGAGCATTGCAGTAATCTAATCTAGAATTGACAAAAGCATGGATTTGCTTTTCTGCATCATTTTTGGACAAAATGTTTTAGATTTTTGCAATGTTGCGAAGATGGAAAAAAGCTGTCCTTGAAATATTCTTAATATGTTCGTCAAAAGAGAGATCAGGGTCCAGAGTAACACCGAGGTCTTTCACAGTTTTTTGAGGGGACGACTGTACAACCATCAAGATTAATTGTCAGATCCAACAGAAGATCTCTTTTTTTCTTGGGACCTAGAACTAGCATCTCTTCCTTATGTCTGAAACACTTCCAGGGTAGGCTTCCTCATGTTTCATCGAAATATACAGCTGTGTGTCGTCCGCATAGCAATGGAGGTTCAAATTATGTTTTGCAAATGACATCACCAAGAGGTCAAATATATAGTGAAAACAATAGTGGTCCTAAAACGTAACCTTGAGGAACACTGAAACGTACAATTGATTTGTCAGAGGACAAACCATTGAACAAACTGATATCTTTCCGACAGATAAGATCTAAACCAGGCAAGAACTTGGATTGTGGTGATCGATGGTGTCAAAGTAGCACTATGGTCTAAGAGCATGAGTACAGATGCAGAGCCTTGGTCTGACGCCATTAAAAGGTCATTTACCACCTTCACTGCTGAAGTGAAAGGCAGTATCAAATAGACATTTTGGATTGTTCTTATTCTCCTCAATTAGGTTAGAGCGCCATTTCCGTAAAAGATTTCTGGAAGCTTGCTTCAGAGCTCAGATATTTTCTGTGTACCAGGGAGCTAGTTTCTTGTGAAAAATGTTTTTTTGTTTTTAGGGGTGTGACTGCAACTAGGGTATTATGCAAGGTTACATTTAGATCCTCAGTTTGGTCGTTAAATGATTTTTGTACTCCGACGTCCTTGGGTAGGTGTAGGGAGTCTGGAAGGGCATCTAGAAATCTTTGGGTTGTACAAGAATTTATTGCACGGCCTTTGATGATCCTTGGTTGGGGTCTGAGCAGATTCTTTGTTGCAATTGCAAACGTAATAAAATGGTGGTCCGATAGTCCAGGATTATGAGGAAAAACATTAATATCCACAATATTTATTCGTTGGTACCAAACTAAATCCAGGGTATGACTGTGGCAATGAGTAGGTAGGTAGACATGTTGGACAAAACCCACTGAGTCGATGATGGCGCCGAAAGCCTTTTGGAGTGTGTCTCTGGACTTTTCCATGTGAATATTAAAGTCACCAAAGATCTGAATATTATCTGCCATGACTACAAGGTCCGATAGGAATTCAGAAAACTCAGTGAGGAACTCTGTATAAGGCCCAGGAGGCCTGTAAACAGTAGCTATAAAAAGTGATTGAGTAGGCTGCATAGATTTCATGACTAGCATCTCAAAAGACGAGGGGGTAAATAGGCATTTTCTATCATAAATGTTAGCAACACCTCCATCTTTGCGGGATGTGCAGGGAATATGGTCACTAGTGTAACCAGGAGGAGAGGCCTCATTTAACACAGTAAATTCATCAGGCTTGAGCCATGTTTTAGTCATGCCAATCACAAGATTATTGTTGGGATTATTGTTTAGGTAGCTAGCTAGATACATGTCTAAACAAAACACTCCACTTCGCCAGATGATTGCATGACCAATCAAGTTAGCCAGGTGTGACTTGCGTTAATTACAGCCATCTATTGCATAATAATGCTAAAATATTTGTATCTGGAATTTGTCTTTCAGCATCAGTAGAACATACCTGACCTTCCTGCACAAGTCATACAAGGAGAACGGTCTAATGTCTCTCATCATAAAGAGAACTGGCCTAGACAAGCACAGGTTACACTTGAAGAATGAGGACTTGCAGCGAGTGGTTAACATCATCAGCAACTACACAGAGGATAATACAATAGTATCACCAGGACACCACCCAGGACACAAACACTTTGGATAATACAATAGTATTACCAGGACACCACCCAGGACACAAACACTTTGGATAATACAATAGTATTACCAGGACACCACCCAAGACACAAACATTTTGGATAATACAATAGTATTACCAGGACACCACCCAGGACACAAACACTTTGGATAATACAATAGTATTACCAGGACACCACCCAGGACACAAACACTTTGGATAATACAATAGTATTACCAGGACACCACCCAAGACACAAACACTTTGGATAATACAATAGTATTACCAGGACACCACCCAGGACACAAACACTTTGGATAATACAATAGTATTACCAGGACACCACCCAGGACACAAACACTTTGGATAATACAATAGTATTACCAGGACACCACCCAGGACACAAACACTTTGGATAATACAATAGTATTACCAGGACACCACCCAGGACACAAACACTTTGGATAATACAATAGTATTACCAGGACACCACCCAGGACACAAACACTTTGGATAATACAATAGTATTACCAGGACACCACCCAGGACAAAACACTTTGGATAATACAATAGTATTACCAGGACACCACCCAGGACACAAACACTTTGGATAATACAATAGTATTACCAGGACACCACCCAGGACACAAACACTTTGGATAATACAATAGTATTACCAGGACACCACCCAGGACACAAACACTTTGGATAATACAATAGTATTACCAGGACACCACCCAGGACACAAACACTTTGGATAATACAATAGTATTACCAGGACACCACCCAGGACACAAACACTTTGGATAATACAATAGTATTACCAGGACACCACCCAGGACACAAACACTTTGGATAATACAATAGTATTACCAGGACACCACCCAGGACACAAACACTTTGGATAATACAATAGTATTACCAGGACACCACCCAGGACACAAACACTTTGGATAATACAATAGTATTACCAGGACACCACCCAGGACACAAAAGCATAAACAACACATCTTTTGATTATTTTATTTACCTCCAACATGATTGGCACTACTTTTATTGATCTCACATTATTTCTGTATTCTCCAGAGGTACGTGTAGTCAAGCTGTCTTCCTTCAGGAATCTGTGGAGGAAATTGCTGCCCCAAATCTCAAGCACTAAGCCCCGGACAGATCTATGCTGGCAGTGCCAGAGGAACATCTATCAAGTCTTCAGATCTGACAATCTACCAGAAGCTCTAAAATCAGCCAAGCTGAAGAAGCAAGAGGAGCCACTCCTGCTTCTTCAAAATGAGTGGTCTGTCTGCCAGAAGATGGTTGCTGACTGAAAGACCACCTGTCAACATCTGCAGTTGTCCCTGGTCGGCCCGACTGAACCAGCAAGCAAAGACATCAGGATTCATTACAGCTTTGATTTTGCTCAACAAGTAAGCAACATTTCCTCCTTTATACTGATTGAGGACCTTATTACTGATGAATGTGATGTTTTTTGGTTACTACATGATTCCATATGTGTTATTTCATAGTTTTGATGTCTTCACTATTATTCTACAATCCCTTGAATGAGTAGGTGTGTCCAAATATTTGACTGGTACTGAAAGTACAGTTCGGAAAGTATTCAGACCCTTCCCCTTTTCCACGTTTTGATACGTTACAGCCTTATTCTAAAATGAATTAGAAGTTTTTGCAAATGTATTAAGAATAAAATAGAAACTATGAGACTCGAAATTGAGCTCAGATGCATCCTGTTTCCATTGATCATCATTGAGATGTTTCTACAACTTGATTGGGGTCCACCTGTGGTAAATTCAATTGTTTGGACATGATTTGGAAAGACATACACCTGTCTATATAAGGTCCCACAATTGACAGTGCATGTCAGAGCAAAAACCAAGCCATGAGGTCGAAGAAATTGTCCGTAGAGCACCGAGACAGGATTGTGTCGAGGCACAGATCTGGGGAGATGGGAGAACCTTCCAGAAGGACAACCATCTCTGCAGCTCTCCACAAATCAGGCCTTTATGGTAGAGTGGCCAGACTGAAGCCACTCCTCAGTAAAAGGCACATAACAGCCTGCTTGTAGTTTGCCAAAAGGCACCTAATGGACTCTCAGACCATGAAAAAACTATAATAATAATTCTCTGGGCTGATGAAACGAAGATTGAACACTTTGACCTGAAAGCCAAGCGTCATGTCTGGAGGAAACCTGGCACCATCCCTACAGTGAAACATGGTGGTGGCAGCATCATGCTGTGGGGATGTTTTTCAGCGACAGGGACTGGGAGACTAGTCAGGATAGAGGCAAAGATGAACGGAGCAAAGTACAAAGAGATCCTTCATGAAAACCTACTCCAGAGCGCTCAGGACCTCAAACTGGGTCGATAGTTCACCTTCCAACAGGACAACGACCCTAAGCAATTAGCCAAGACAACGCAGTAGTGGCTTCGAGACAAGTCTCTGAATGTCCTTGAGTGGCCCAGCCAGAGCCTTGACATGAACACGATCAAACATCCCTGAAAATAGCTGTACAGCAACGCTCCTTCCAACTGGGCAGAGCTTGAGAGGATCTGCAGAGTAGAATGGGAGAAACTCCACAAATACAGGTGTGCCAAGCTTGTAGCGTCATACCCAAGAAGACTCAATGCTGTGATCGCTGCCAAAGCTGCTTCAACAAAGTACTGGGTCTGAAAACTTATGTAAATGTGATATTGAGTCTTCCTGGGAATGACGCTTCTGTTTTTGCTTTGTCATTATGGGGTATTGTGTGTAGATTGATGAGGGGAAAAAAATATTTAATCAATTTTAGAATAAGGCTGCAACGTAACAAGATGTGGAAACAGTGAACGGGTCTGAATACTTTCCGACAAGTGTGTGCCTTTTCAGATCATGTCAAATCAATTGAATTGACCACAGGTGGACTCCAATCAAGTTGTAGAAACATCTCAAGGACGATCAATGGAAACAGGAAGCACCTGAGATCAATTTAGAGTCTCATATCAAAGTGTCTGAATACTTATGTAAATAATAAATGTTCTATTATTATTTAACTGATGAATGAAACCTTTCTGTCTGTGTCTTTGTTCTGACTCCACCCATAGGGGGAAAGTGGTCCCCATGAACACACACATTCTGTTTAAGAAGATGGCACGGCCGACAAAGTCGAGCTCTGTGAAACCCTGTACCTTTTCCTGGTAAACACTACATTAGTTCTGCCCACCTTCCTCCCCTCAACCCCGCTCTTAGCGCCTCTCTCAAAAACTATTTGAAATCTTTTAAATATACTGAGGGTTTGCTCTAGCCTGCCTGGAGCGCCATATAGGCGGGTTTACAGATTTAGGACTATTCTATGAGGTCATTCATCCAGGCAAGCGCAATCAAGCACACATTAATTGTTCGAAATGATTTCGAAGAGTATCTGAACACAGGTTTGACTCTCTCTCTCTCCCACACACAACATGGGGTTAGTAACACAGGACCCTCAGGATGGGACGGAAACCGTTTTCAGCACTTCCCCGCCTCGACAAAACCCTCCGAAGCAAGCCTGCGTGTTTTATTGCTGGACGGCGAGTATGAAAACAAACTGACCTGCTTGGCACAGCGCTTTGATATTCGTTTCCTGGCCATTATTTTACATCTGTTTCTCACGAACCACTTTTTCTTTCTCTTTCACTTGATTACTATTCACTTCCTGTCACCTTTAGTCTGACCCAGACAATAAATAGTTTTTCTCTAAGAGTGTAGTGAAATGTGATTTATTAGCAGTTTACAGATGTTTTGTCTAGACTCATGTGTTAACCCCAGGCAACATACTGTATATCTCTCTGACTCTAGACTCTGGTATTTATATAGGTAATAGGTAAATATATAGGTCAAAATTAATATTTACACCTTCTTTACATTCTGCTTTGTTATTTATTGATCGTCTTAACAATTTAATATTTCTTTAGGATGAAACAAACACAATGAGGCATCATTATGTAATTCCCAATTGTGTGGAATTCTATGAAGAACCTGAAAGTACACATAATAACTAAAATATTGTTTTTGCAAATACCAGGTTAACCAGCTAAAATTGGAATGTAAAATACAGTGTCACAAAATACCAGGTTAACCAGCTAAAATTGGAATGTAAAATACAGTGTCACAAAATACCAGGTTAACCAGCTAAAATTGGAATGTAAAATACAGTGTCACCAAATATATTCCTTACATGTCCAATACATACATATACAGCTTCCTAATGTACGAACTGAGGAGAGGAAAACCTTTGATTCACCATTTGACTTAGATCCAGCGAAAAACAGTGAAACAAAATAAAAAGGTGAAATTAAATGGTAAAAGATTGGACATGATTTTATCCATTCTGTGTCTGACCAGTGGGCT